>CAXARX010000619.1:0-17590 GCA_963971425.1 Bryoerythrophyllum caledonicum | reverse complement strand
GATGCAGTTTTGGAGTTGCAATAAAAGCAGTGTTGGAGTTTGGTCTTGGAGTTGCAATAAAGGGAGTGTTTATTCTTGTAGAGGTTCTCTTCATGCAAGTTAATTGGACCGGCTCGATACAATAAGCAAGAAGACAGTTTCGGATTACATTGCTTGGATTCTCAAGAGGACATTGATGTTACTTGATGCGAGCACGCCCAACAACCAACTATCGGAAAAATGGACGAACAAGCTTGTCGAGAAAAGTAAGCAGGGCCTCTGAAAACAATGATGGGACATTATATTCTTCTAGCATTCTAGGCGTTGATTCACCAAACTAGAGCATCAAATCCGCCGTTGCAAATTTTCCATAAAATACTCCGAAAAAACCCTATACTATCATACGTATTAGACTGCAAGGATCCTTTTCCACAATGGTTCTTTAATTTTCCGTACATTTCAATCAACTCCCTGCAGTACGGAAAGTCTTGGAATACCAAAAGTCTTGAATGACTTGAAAGGCTTATGATTCAAAGACTCGAAAGGCTTATGATTCAAAGACTCGAAAGGCTTATGATTCAAAGACTCGAAAGGCTTATGACTCAAAGACTCGAAATGCTTAAGGGTAGAAGCCGTCATAAACCTTGGCATCAAAAATATGAAGAGGCTCCTCATCATGCTGGCAAACCATATACGCAGCGTAATCCTTCAGTTTCATCTTTATTTTCTTGCCATGAGCTTGAGATATTTTAAAACTAACATCACCATATTTATCTACAAGCTCATACATACTCGTCCATGTCTTCTCAGGTGGCCAATCTTTTCTAAAATCCCTAATCAAAGATAACGTGCTATAATATTTGTGATTAAAAATCCATACCCAATAAAAAATACAAAACTACTTACATTAGATGCTAATTTCATTTTCCTTCGTATCACAATTTACAGAAAATTGTTTCAAGGAGCCTAGCTTTCTTGAAAATGAAATCATCTCGCTCTTAGAAGGTTGCTTTAAGAGCCGCCTACCTTATAGGCAAGTAGCAAGCAGATCAAGCAGAAGGTGGGGGTGTGGTTTTTGTTTTTGATCTGGAGCCACCTACCTTATGCCAGCTACGATTTGGGGCGAGTTTTTTATTTTTTTATTTTAAAAAAATAGTTTAAAAAAAAACTGAAACTAAAATTGCGCACACCTAACTGGGTGGCAAGTGCTGCAGTCAGAGGAGCCGGCCCCTATTCCAGTGGCTGCGGCTGCTGCAGCTTGTAGCAGTGGGCGGCCCCCAAGCGAGGGCTGCCGCATCCTGCGACAGTTAGCCCATCTGAGGCCCTCTGATGGTGGGCGAGGATCCCACGGCGACGACAATCCCAGCCAGCGAAAGGTGTGACAAGTTTCAGTGTGTCTGAGTCATGCGGGGTATTGGGGTCGTCGACAATGTGCGAAATTGGCTTCTGTGACTCAAAAATTAGATATGTCCATCATACTGCCGTGTCACTCAGGTTCCCTGAAAGGTGTCAACACTTTTGCTGGCTGCAAAAGTATCATTGGGCGTGGGATCATCCTAACACGATCAACGGCGTAAGAGAGGCTGGGTAGTGCTTCAGAATGGAAGACATGCTGCGGGGGGAGCCCAGCCCCGAGTCATTGTGTTTTTTTTTTTCTCCTAAATAATTTTAAAAAAAAAGACCTGTTAAATGTATACATTAGCTCCCATTCTAGCCAACTACTGTACGAGCCAACTCCCGATCACGTCTCGTCTACGACTCATCACAAGTCCACTACAACGTTCAAAACACATAATTGAAGGACTACATTCAATTAACCTCTAAATGTCCATGGCCTTTTCCGCAATCAGCACTTTGCATAGATGTATCATAAAATGCAACTAAAAAGAGCATTTTGAACTAGATATATGAACAAAAGTTATACGCTATGAATTTTGGATTCTATCCATATGGTTAGATCTATGATTGTAATCACCAACATGTTTCTATAACATTTGAAACGCAAAATTTGAAATTGTTTAGTATTTCAATTATGAATAAGACATTGACAATTTGAAGATGAAATTTGTTTTGATTGGTTGAAATGTAACATTCTAAGAGTTATGATTTTTGAAAAAAAATTTCATACTAAATTTTATGAAAATGGCTTTTAAGGGGCATGTTTTTAATCAAATTTTCCAAATTAGTTAAATGAGGATATTAAATACCAAATTGGTATTTCTTTGTGCTTACTCAAATACAAATACATGAAGGAAATGTGCTCTAAATTTTCCCGTATAGAAGGAGATGTGCTCTAAAGTTTCCCGTATAGAAGGAGATGTGCTCTTGAGTTGGCGTGCATCTGCATCTCCAACACACTTTTGTTGGTTTTGTCCTCTGGACAGAACTACCCATCGACTAGGTCGATTTCCAAAGTGCTATCTAGAACCCTTTTTACACTAAGTTTCATACCCTTTTCACACTGACTTTGCCGTTCTTGTTGTACCGGTCTTATAACAAGGCCACTGTTCAAACGCGTCGCCCTAACGCTGGTGCCGCGGCAGCAACTGGCAGTCAGAGTGCATTTGCGTGCGCCTTCTAGCTCTTGCATCGCCATGTCCCTCAGTCTACTCTTGCTGGGAAAGACAATTTGTAGTCCACCATTGTTTGGATTGCTGCAATTATGGAGGCCAATAGTATTATGGGAGCGGTCTCTGCATCGAAGGCTCTTAGTGTTCCCTTTCTCGCCTTCTGCTTACATGCCTCCCGTGCATTCGGTGTTGTGAACAACAAGTGTTCCGCTTGCAAAGCCGTCGCTGTGAGTCCTCCCCTCTCCTTTCTATCACTCCTTCGTGCACTGAAATGCGCTTAATACCCAGCATATCGACGTTTATGCGTGTTAGTACAACAAGACATTTTGATCAAATTAGGGTTTGGTGTACTTATCTTACTAGGCTTCTTTAATACAGTTTAAGTTATTAGTATTGTGTACAATTCTAACTTTTAGGTATCCGTGATACGGTTATTTGTGATCAAAATATTAATAAGCAGTATAGTGTCGTATGTTAGAAGAAATACTGAATATCTGGAGGGAAGTGTCAAGCACGCCTTGATTCTTGCACCGTCGAAGGGTTCCACTGTTCAGGTGAATTGATCCGCATGTCGTTCTTAGAGCTCTGATTACTGATTTCCTGGCTTATGATCAACTTGTCAATCTTCATATGGCACACATGTTTTTGACTTGCTGTATGGTATAGTGAATTAAGCTTACTGCGGAATTGGATTGTTCAGTCTCGAAATAATACATCTATATCTTATGCGTTCTATGAGTTTATGTTTTGGTGCCTTGCAGCAATAGTTGTCATCGTAAGGTGGTTGAAAGTAGCACAGTTGTTTCTAAATCGGATTATGCAATTAGCAGGTGCATGGTGACAAGAGATTTCTTTTTGATATTGTAGCGAATGGACGAAATGGAATTGACATTGACAAGTGCGTAACTCACAATCTTTTGAGCAGATTACTGTCCTCTGGGTATTGGGATTTTATGTCGGTGGTATGGAGGTTCATTTTCTGTTTTAATCAACTTGCGTCCTTCTTAGGTTCGACTACATCAAAAGAGACAGACGGGCTTGTGGCCTTGGAAGGAGTTTTGATTACCACAGGCTAGATTTATAACCACTGCATTTCTCTGTTAATTTCTCTAGTGTAAGGCTGGTTTTTCATTTCAGTGCCTGCAGCTTTCTGGTTTGGACTATGCATTGCTTGGTATATTCTCAGTTTACCTCATTTCTTCCTCCATTCTCTCATGTGTAGTTGTCGAATGTTACATGTTCTGCAAAATGAATGTGCAATCGTAGTCATCACTCGTTAACGGGAGACAACATCCTCGGGTAACACTTTATATTCGTCGCAGGTTGGTTGAGAATATGAAGGTCATCGACGATGAAATCTGCTTTAAAGCAAGAGAGGGTAAGTTCTCAAGCTTTTCTTATGAAATTCTTCTTCTCAATAACTTTCTATTCAGCTTGTCTAACATTGGTTCTTGTGCTGCGACTGGTTTCTAACAAGAGTTTATAGAGCCAGCTCTTACAGTATACCGTTTATTCTAGACCAGGGCAGACTTGTGTCGTACAGTTTACACTCATGCTAAAGTAAAGGTGGGTCTTTCTCTCCAGTTTTAACATTTATTTGTTGTTACCTGCAAGTTGTACGTTTAGGAGTTAACAGCCTTGGCATTATGAAGTCCAACGTGAGGATTTGGAGATTCACCTTATAAATTTGGAAGCAGTCGACTTTGAATATTCACCAGAAATATTTCTTTTATTATCTAAGGATTTGAAATCTCTTATGATTAGGCTAAAGCTTTTTAGTCTATTGTTTGGTGAAAAAGGTTAAGTAATTTCAGAAAAATCATCATTACTTAACCCTAATAGAAATTTTCTCGTACTAGCGAAATGGTCGCTTGTTACTTAGGGGCCAATCACTAGAGTCGCTATGTATTTGATAGGAAGTATGTCAATTTAATTGTACTATACTTCCATGTATTGAAATGTATTTATAATAAATAATTTACTATAAATTATCTAAAGATCGATGATAGGCTATTTGTTCATGTACATATCTAAAATTTTCTGAGTAGACAACTCTTAATATCTTGCACCTGATGAGTTGAACTCTTCATTGCCTTGTACTTGTATATTTGTCAAGCTTACTTGAGGTGCTTCAGTCTTATAACTGAGCTCGCCTGAATGTTCTATTATCTTTTCATTACTGGACTTCTAGTCTGGCGAGATGTACCCAAAGGAAACGCTTCTTCTGAGCATGACCAAATTATCTTGTGGGTTTCTTATCATTGTAGGCCTTGGAACTGATGCTGGTTGATGCTTTACTTTTGGCCAATGATTATCTGAAATTGACCAGTTTCATTGAAGGGCCTTCAAGGTTTTGGAAGGTATGTGTAGTTGAATTTTCAGAAGCATTTTAAAGAAATCAAATGTTATATACATATACACACATGTGTGTGTGTACACATGTATATATACACATATATACATATATACAAATACACATACATATGTGTATTTAGTGCTCATCTTATGATGTTTATGTGGCTGGTACAAACTTAATGTTTCACTTGGATCTGATATCACAAAGGGTTGTGGGAGTGTTTTTAGTTGGATGACACTGTACTGAAGACAATTGAGACTGCTGAGCAACCTGAACTACAACAAGCTCGTGATGTCGTCTTGCAAATGAGACGAAGACAACTATATCAGGTACATCTATAGGAGATCCAACCTGCTTTGTAAACCTAAATAAATGGCCTTGTAGAAAGTTGGCATATTGGAGCATTTATCAATAATGGCGTGTTTCTAAAATATTATGTTATGGCTAGCAGTTTTGCAATGAATATGCTGTTCCGAAAGATCACCTGGAACATTTCAAGGACGTAACCGCTCAGGATATCATCTGCTCCCATGTGTGTTTCTGTGGTCCATTCTGGTGTGTGGTATGGGTAGAAATGTAATCGGGATGGAGATGTTGAACACTGATGCGCATAAAAGGGAGGTACTGTTTATAATGGTTTGTTCTGTAGAGGGTTTCAAGTTTATTTTTTTATGCTGGTTTATCTTGCTTTCAGTGCTCTATGGTGCTCCATTTTTTGCCAAATCAATCTGTATGCAAAACTCTCAAATTCACTGAAAACGAAAGTTTAGAGAGAAGGAGATCCTGAGGTTTTGTGTTACAATGACTTGATTATGCTGATCATACTTTATTTCTTAATTCATATTGAGAGGCAGTTTTAATTTTTTTCTACGTCATTTCAGCTTTTTTGGATTGAGCTGGAGACCCAGCTGTGACCACAAATTTTTTGGTGAATCCGGTTTACATGAATGTGGGCAGTGATCCATTTAAGGAGATAGCGAAGGCTTTGAGGTAAATTTCTTTGCGTATCGAATTCTTTGTCAGTCAGTTGTGTAACACGTCGTAAGCTCACAGCTATTGTGATCTTTTATTGGTTTTGTCCTCTGGACAGAACTATCCATCGACTAGGTCGATTTCCAAAGCACTATCTAGAACCCTTTTTACACTAAGTCTCATACCCTTTTCACACTGACTTTGCCGTTCTTGTTGTACCTACCGGTCTTATAACGAGGCCACTGTTCAAACACGTCGCCCTAACGCTGGTGCCGCGGCAGCAGCTGGAGTCAGAGTGCATTTGCGTGCGCCTTCTAGTTCTTGCATCGCCATGTCCCTCAGTCTACTCTTGCTGGGAAAGACAATTTGCAGTCCACCATTGTTTGGATTGCTGCAGTTATGGAGGCCAATAGTGCTATGGGAGCGGTCTCTGCATCGAAGGCTCTCAGTGTTCCCTTTCTTGCCTTCTGCTGTTCCGCTTGCAAAGCCGTCGCTGTGAGTCCTCCCCTCTCCTTTCTATCACTCCTTCGTGCACTGAAATGCGCTTAATACCCAGCATATCGACGTTTATGTGTGTTAGTACAACAAGACATCTTGATCAATTTAGAATTTGGTGTACTCATTTTACTAGGCTTCCGTTGCCTGTTCATTTCAACTATTGTCGCCTGGTCGGTGTAGGTTTTCAGTTTCTTTGGTTTCCACAGTTGTTGACAAGTTTGTTGTTGTCTCTTATCCGGTCACGACCGTGGCCAACGAACGTGTGCAAGAATGCCGCTCCGATGCAGAAAGCGGAAAGTATTCGCAACCAAGGAGGTGCAAATCGTGCAAGATGGTTTCGAGGAAAGGCCTTCTTCATCGTCGCATCCGCAACAGTAGGGCAAAGCCTCCATTACACGGACTAGAGCGTTGAACAATAACGTTGATGCGGCCAAAGGCAGTGGCCAAGGCCACAAGGATACAATTTTTGCAACTGGGCGGTTCCATGACCTTGGCCTTGCCCCGGCTCTCAGCGAACACATTCACGGTGAGAGTCTGCTTTTAATCCGTATGGGTGTGCTGGATTGGGAAACTGAAGTTCTTGCCGCAAATCATCTGTTTGCGTGTAGATGACTTCACTTGACACTATCGACACTGCCGATCTTGCAGTTTAGGAAAAGAGCTTTACAATGAAGTATTGCAATCAGAAAACCGAGGGGAAATGAGAAAACATACCGTTGCAAAGCTCAGTGATGCAGATGGCCATAGTGGGCGTTTTAGTTTTTAGGTTTAATTATTGAAAATCTTCAATCGCAAAAAATTGCACACCTCGTGAAGTTGTCAAGTTTTATGGTTTATGGTTCGGGATGCTCTGGAAGCGTCCTCATTGTGAAATATTCTCTATCGATGCGTCGAACAGTTCAAGATCTAGAAGCAGCGTAGTTTTGCCAGATTGTACAATTGAAAGTTGTCCAGTGTAGGTTTTGGCTGTGCGCATTTCAATTCTTCTCGAGATAGTGTCAGCATTTGTTGAATGTGATGTTCTACGTTGTTCTGAATTTGAAATCCAGGCGGTCTTACGGGATAGGGGTAGTTAGTTTGGTTTTGTTTTGGAGCAGCTAAATTGTCCTTCTCGGCATCCACTTTGATTCAGAAGACGGCCATACCTCTAACTCCCTCAGGGCGAGATGCGTATCCACTCCATTTTGTACTTTCACTTGAGCAGAAGCCTGAAATTTTTGTTGTTTTACAAGTTTGAAGTTCTTATCACCGAGGGCTAAAAGTGATGGTGTGAGACTACTGTGAGATCTTCTCTTGATCACATGAATTACAGATTGGTGAATGCTGATACAGGAACATGTAAAACGATGGTTTATCTGGCGCCCATTATAAATGCACTTCAGTCATACGAGCCTCAGCTTACGAGAAATGAAGGCACAATGGGTGTGTGATCTAAATCCACTGTTTTGCCTAAATGCACTGTAATATATGTTTTCTTCAACAAGTTGATGATTGAAACATAAGTTGTTAAGCATGAGGTTCTGCACAATTTAAACTGAAAGCAATCGTAGATTTTTTGCCAAATCGATCTGTAAGCAAAACTCTGAAATTCACTGAAAACAATAGTTTAGAGAGAAGTTTTGTGTTACAATGACTTGATTATAGTAACAAGAACATTCATATAGTCTAGGAGACAGTGAAATATGCGCTCGAGTAAAAACCAAATGGTGCAAAATCTAAAGAAATTGCCTGACCCAGTTGTTTAAATTGTAATCAGTATGGTGGCATATGCGCACAGCTTGGGCTACGAAGAGATTGTATTCAGCTCAGGATAATCGGCTTTCAAATCCAGACTTTTTGCAAAGAAAGTGATGTACAAATGATGAAGGAAGTGTAAGAGCCAAAGCACACCTCAGGCGTGACCTCAGTTGTCAGGTTTGTAGGTCTCTTTTATTCAACTGGAAATAAAAGAGACCTACAAACCTGATGCTTACACCTCAGTTGAACAAATGTAAGCATCAGTTGAACGAATGTAAGCATTCTTTACTTTGTTAATCACAATACGATCAATTGAAGTCCTTCGTTGTTTGAATTGTAGACATTAAAAAATTAAACAATTGTGTACCCACATGTTACTCTTGTGAGTAAAGGAATCAAGAAAATATCTTCACTCACTAATGAACTAAAACCATTTCTAAAAGAGAATTTACAATTAGATTTTTAACTTGAATAGATGGAAATTCCGCAATACACAACCATTATCCTACTTCAACGAATGAATGAATACGATGAGAATTTAACACCAGGAATTGCTTATCGTGGAAGCATTGTTAATACCTAATATTATCAAGTAAAATATTATCAAGTGATATAATTACATGTGCCTTCTACATTTCGCTTTATTCTTTCGTGCACTTTCTTTGCTAAAATAATTTAAAAGATTCAATAGTGACAATATTTAAGTAATATTACATTTGCATTATGCAAAGTTCGAAAACCAAAAAATTCTTTTAATTGACCATATTAATATAGTTCGTCATACATCTTTAAAGTCAACACCTCATAATAACCGTCGTTGTGTTCATAACTTTTGATATATAATATATATAATTTGTCAAAATATCTTCAAAACGAACAATTATCATCCATGGATGGATGAGACTTAACTTTACAATATGCAGTATAAATTACTCCTCAAACTTGTCTCATCAGTTTCCTTGTTGCGATCTGTCTAATACAGCATGCTCGTGATAGTTCGTGATTGTGACCGTTTTCTCTTTTGTAATTCTCTTGTTGTTGGTCAGTAGTTTGAACTTGCTGTTTTAGAACTGTTGATTCTCTAGTCTCAAAACAACTTGATTTTTATCTGTTGTAGACCGTTTTTCATTTCTTGATAAATACAAATTACTTTTCATCATTATGTGCTGAAGCAAGTACCATACTCTCCAGCGTAGTACCATACTATCCAGCGTATTTGCAGGGTCGCAGTTCAGCACGGTTCACAACAAATCGTGCAACGCTGCTCCAAAGTCATCAAAAGAGGTTAGCTTTCAATCACTACTTGCACCTTTCAATTACTATTTTCGTTTATTGAAATTTTGTATATGTAATGTGAACTATGAATATGAATTTTTTCAATTTCGTGTTTCTTTTTTAATTCATGTTTAAAAAAATAAAAATTTCTTCAAATTCATGATTTTATTTAAAATTTGAAAATCTTCAATCAGTTTATTAATTTTTTTATGAATTTTTGTACATCTTGAAAGTTATCTAAATGTTAATTACATAGTAAACAATTAATCAATGTAATGTATGGCAGTCTACAAACTGGTTTTACATATAATTCAAAATAAAAACTTATTAAACTAATTTTATTAAAAAAATTCAATTATACATTTTAATTTTTCAATTCATTTAAAGAATGTAGACATAGTAATAAATTTTTCATTTATGGTATATTAATTCTATTATAGGTAAAATGCAAAATTGTTCTTAACGCCAATGTCTTTTTTAAATAGTTATCAGTAAAATATAGAAGTGAAGAAAGTAGCGAGTGAAAATGTAGTGTGCAGTTGAGGAAAGTATTGTAGCCCATCAATGCAAGTCTTGAAAAGAACAATTGAGAATAATGCGGAAGATATATCAATACAGAGTAGTCTAATTGAATAGATTAAAAAATGAACTTTTAGAACATATAATGTTTTAAGATAAATTACAATTATTTTAATTTTAATTATTTCTAATGTGAAGTGCAAATTTTGCATTGAACATATTTTGAAATGTCAATGACATCAATTTTCACCATTGTAAAAATTATTTTATCATTGTGGACTATATTGCCAATCTACCATACTACCATACTACCACTCTACCATACTACCATTTTATCTGGACCATTCTACCATACTACCATTTTTTATACTACCATAATACCATTCTACCATACTACCATTTTATCTGGACCATTCTACCATACTACCATTTTATTATACTACCATACTACCATTTTATCTGGACCATTCTACCATACTACCATTTTATTATACTACCATACTACCATTTTATTATACTACCATACTACCATTTTATCTGGACCATTCTACCATAATACCATTTTATTATACTACCATACTACCATTCTACCATACTACCATTTTATCTCGACCATTTTACCATACTACCATTTTATCATACTACTATTCTACCATACTATTTTTTATTACACTACCATTCTACCATATTACCATTTCATCTGGACCATTCTACCATATTACCATTTCATCTGGACCATTCTACCATATTACCATTTCATCTGAACCATTCTACCATACTACCATTTTACCATACTACCATTTTATCATACTACCATTCTACCATACTACCATTTTATTATACTACCATACTGCCATTCTACCATACTACCATTTTATCATACTACCATTTTATCATACTACCATTTTATCATACTACCATTTAATCATACTACCATTCTACTATACTACCATTTTATTATATTACCATACTACCATTCTACCATACTACCATTTTATTTGGACCATTCTACCATACCATTCTACTATACTACCATTTTATCATACTACCATTCTACCATAGTACCATTTTATTAAACTACCATACTACCATTCTACCATACTACCATTTTATCTGGACCAATCTACCATACTATCATTCTACCATTTTATCTACACCATTCTACCTCACTATCATATTACCATTCTACTATTGTGGACCATTCTAAGACCATTCTGAGACTATCATGAGATCATTTTGGATCATGCTTTCACACTTTTGAACATTCACGACCATACTTTTATACTTTTGGACTACTTGATTTTACTTTCATACTTCTAAACTATTGTTTTAGTCAAATCTTTTATACATCTGGTTGTATACTTTTGCACTATAATTTCATACTTTGAACACTATACTTTAAAACTTTCATCATTCCGAAGTGTACTTCTAAACTAAACTTTCACAGTACCATTTTCTTGTGGACTATACTCTTACACTATAATTTCATACTATACATGTCTACTATACTTTCATACTTTCAGGATGTTTTACATATGTTACTTATTTCAATTAGTACATTTATTTTGTTATAAACTTATACTTATTCTTATTCTTAAACTTATACTTATGAACTTTCAATTATTCTTCGTTCATTTCTACATTTACACAATATCATATCTACAATTATTTATGAATTTTGGATTATTCAATTATTTTTGTAATCTATTCTTTTTTAGCAATTATTTCTCTTCAATCTCTTGTTTCATTTATGCATTTCCAAATTCATTCAACTTTTGCAATTGTCGCTCGAAAATTGTACAATGAATCCTTGATGTTATAACATGTTATGAAAATCTATATATTCATTTTCAAATTTAGCAAATTTCGAAATAAATGCATATCTATATTTATCTTCAAGTTTTTTATGCTTTTATTATGTAAATTATATTCTCTAATTTTTTAACATTTTTTCATGAATTTTATGTATTGTTCGTATGATATATATGTATATGCTCAATACAATTTATAACACAATTCATTTAAGTTCTTTATGAAACCTATAATCATCGTGTATATTAAGAAATGTGTCTATCCTTTATTTTCTTCAGACAATATAAAATTAATCAAAATCTTGTGTTTTCAAACTTTGAACAGTTTAGACAATGTTTATGATATTTTGAAATAATGTGAAATATGGAATATCATTTTCATTTTGAATTTGTAGAGTGACAATTTATTCGTTGACATTGATAGATTATTTTTTTGAATCATTCTATAATTTGTGGTGTAATTGCATTTTTTTTGCAATTTTGCATTTGCTACTTTCTAGCAGGAAATTTTATTTATAAAATTCATTGCAATAGTCTTTGCATTCAAGGTTTGAAATTTGGATTAAGCGATGTGCACATATTTTACATTCACAATATTTTTTTATTAAAATGCTCTTTAAAACTCTCTTTCATTCTACTATTTTGTTTATTTTATATTTTTTTATTATATTTTTGTATATAATATAGATAATTACTCCTTGTGTCCCACTATAAACTACTTTATATATCAAAAAATTTGTTCAACTTTAATGCTCTTTGTTGTAGTTTTCATTGTTTAGAAAATGTTTGTCGCATTGAACTTTTTGGAGGAGACAAATGAGACTATCAAAAAGAATTACCAAAGTTTTGTAAAATTGATCTTAGGGATGTAAGACACTTGTATTCATTGCTTTATTAAATGGTAGTGTTGATAGATTATTTAGTGATTAATTTAATGCTCTCAAAATTTGATTGTAAAATGGAAATTTTATTTCTTTTTGCATATTTACATTAGGAAATAGTTCATTACAATCGCATTGCATCTATTATCATTTATATCATCTAGAATGACAAAGTTGGCAACAATTATAAAATATGTTCAAATATTTAACTTTTGAAATGAATTTTGATAGTTTCTAACCTAGAGATTTTACATAGATCCAACCAATGAATTATAAATTTTTGAATAAATGTAATGTTGACACTGTCATTAAAAATATACATAATTTCTTAATCCGTAGAGTTTTGAAAGTTTTTTAGTAGAAAAGTGGGAATAGTTAATTACAGTTGAAATTTAAAACGTAATACAATAGTTCTTCTTTTGCTTTATGAATGTTATGTCAATGAGAAAGAAATTGTGAATAAATCTACTGTTTGTTCTTTTTCTAAAATTAAAAAGATTAGAGAAGTAAACTTTTGATATTTATAAGTAGATTACAAAAATATTCTAGAAATAAATATGTGTAAACTTGTTTATTAAAATATCAACGTTTATCTATGTCAATGATTCGTTAAATGAACAATGTAATGCATAAGCTATAAAAAATATACTCAACTACCAAACTAAACATGTTATAATCAAATTAAGACAATTATGTTTTATAATAATATTTAATGACTTATATATATATATATTTAAACAATGAAAAAAATTCTATAAAATTTGTATTTATTTTACACAAATTTTGAAGAGAATTCTTCAAAATTTTAGACATCATTTTTAATTTATTCATTTTCCCAAAGTTTTTGTAAACCATAGTGCAACATACCTTAGCTTTCAAACTTATAGATTTTTATAATATTTTAGGACAAAACCTCACGGTTTTACCGTTCTTGTTGCTAATGTATACATTTAACAGGATTTTTAAAAAATTATTTAGGAGAAAAAAAAAAAAACACAATGACTCGGGGCTGGGCTGCCCCGCAGCATGTCCTCCATTCCGAAGCACTGCCCAGCCTCTCCTACGCCGTCGACGTCGATCGTGGTAGGATGATCCAACGCCCATTACTTTCGCAGCCAGCGAAACTGACACCTTTCGGGGAGCCTGAGTGACGCAGGCCTTACTGACCAGGGCCGCGACCTCCTAACCCTAACCCTAACTCCCCTACTGCCGCACATTATAAGAGGCCACAAACCTACTCTACCCTCACGTGACGGTTCATTATCTTTTGTATGCATTGGCAAGTCTATCATTGCCGCATCTCCGTCCTAGGATTATGGTGGCCCTTCCCCACGTTTCAATCGATTCTTGCTCATATTCTGGTCGTTTTCTGTGAAGTTTCAGGCGCTTCCTTAGTTTATGTTTTGCCCAGCCGACTGGTCAAATTTTGTTAGAGTCATTCGTATGCTGGAATAATATAGCCTTTGAACCTCTGAAGTCGGAGACAGTGGATTCGATAGGTATTTCCTCTGACTTGAAGAATCTACATGGGAAAGAGGAAGCTGCGTCACTCGTCGTACTTGGTTTGTATTTGATATCTGGATCACGAGGATGATGAAAAATTATCTGTCAATCCTCCGAAAGGCTTAGGCCAGGTGTGGGTTTCATCTAATAAGTACTGAGTGATCCTTGCTATTTTGTGATCATATTGCTGTGATGAGAAAAGGAAGGTTGATTGCTACTAGTAGCCTCTGAGACCAATATTCCTGTTGCGGTTACCTGAGCAGTTACTTGAACGTCTTACAATGTATGCCGGGTCTCACTATTGTGAATTAGGGTTCACCCACAGTGATGAGGAACAAAATTTATCCCTAGCGCTGAGTTCTGATGACCCAGCGCAGTGTGGTGTTAAACTCGTTGTCTGAGTGGTCCCTTGTTACTCTAGTGAATTGATTAACAGGACTTGGTACCTGAATTGATCCAAGTAGTATCCGTAAACCTCGGAACTACACTATGCAGGAACCGGGGATTCACGGTTTCCAACGCCAGCAGCTCGGACAAATCTTCTCCGGTGTATTTTCTACAAGTACTCCAGTGAATTGTCTCGTGGTCCCTGTTGACATTGGGGGTGCCTTGGGCATCCCTTAGCTAAGTAGTCCAGCGAGGACTCACTTTCTTGCGTGTGGGCTTTAAATCGTCAAGTTCCTCGTGTAACCGTGTATTTATTAGCACTCGCGGGGTTATTATCGACGCATACGTGGGCTGTTATTTAGAGCACCGGGGTGGTCTCATTAACGTAAATTCTGTAGTTGACATGCTAATTAATACCATAGCTTATCAATGGCTGCTGCTGCCTGCACTTTTTGCTCACTATGAAACCCCTCATTATGGTACTGCACAAATTTTCTAAATTTGTCTCAGGTAAAGAGAATGAAATTATATTTTCTCGGCAAACTATCAATTTGTTTTAAATCGTTGTTTCGAAGTATGCCGATCACATCCTAAAACAGTCTCTTCACCTCCAAAAACCAAGGAAATTGTATTCTTAATGTGATTATTGATCACTGTATATCGTCTTACCCACTGTGTTATAAGAAAAGCCTCTAAACCCTTTTCATCAAGTATAAAGTGTAAACCTGGAATGCCTAATGTGAGCCCTTCGTACTCCTTACGCGTTCACTTCGTTTCAAATCTCTTGATGTCCACATTGGGTTTGCTCTCCGTAACGGGATGTCTCTGAAGGCACTGTCTTACCGGGTCTTAGTGAGGTGACAGTTAAGAATGTCTACAGGAATTATGTAGACATAGGAAGGGATGTTAATAATCGAGACTGTAGAGGTGTTTCGGTAGAAGGGAATAAAAGTGACATGAAGAAGGTGGCGGCAGTGTTCGATTTGATATATTCGATGCACAGTAGGAAACTTCGTCGTTGACGGTGTAATATGAATGGAATGTGCGAACAGAGGAGCTTGGCTTTGCATAATTCGTCATTGTCTTCTTGCTAATATGTTGCCATTTCTACAGCCTGCTTCGTCAGTTTTTACTTTTCTGTTTTAGAATCAACCTCTGTGTAGGCCTTGTCATACAAGATAGGGTTAATCAAGAATGTCAATGATGAAGATGGAGAAAAAGCTTTTAGAATTATTTTTGTGCACATGGAGTGATTACAATGTTGTTGAGGAGAAGTATAGTAGGGAATGCAATGAAAAGAAAGAAGGAATTCAATGAAGGTTGAATTTTTGCAAGACAGAACCTCATATTACCCAGTGATGTCCGAAATGAGCTTACGTGAATCATTGTCGATGTCATGCACCGAAGTTGGAAATTAGCTGCTGTGATCCACACTAGATGTTATGCAGCTACGTCAAAAATTAGCTTTCGTGATTATAAGTCGACGTCAATCACAGTCGGTACTCTTGTCCTCATGTCAGAGCACATTGCTATGTAAGTGTATAGGCATTTCCACGCATTGTGTCCGAAAATTCTGACGTAGTATTTAACAGTATTACTGTATATTTCTGTGTCATTTCCAATTGCGCCTCACATTACAGCAACTGTTGGACACTAACAATGTTCCGAACCTTTGCGCAACATCACCTACAGAGCCCTTAGCTTTGGCCACTGCAAACTCTACATACATTAATCACAACTGTACAAGAAAGAAAATTCAGTGCACAATTTACGATATGCATGCAACCAAGAAATAACGTATCCGAAAACCAAAGCATTTCATCTATACTGTCAGTTAATTTTGTGAGGAACTTTGTCCGAAATTTTGTCTGAAATTTGTACTTTTATAAATTGTCAGTAAAAAAATATTATTACAGAAGTTTAGAAAAGTACTTAATTTTTGACTTTGGAAAACTTTAAATTTTGACTTCCTCTGTACAGACAAGAGAAAAGAAGTTTCTGTATTTAAATTTACGAGCTGATGAGATATGTGGCAAAGATCTAGGAAATTAGTATTTTCTACTTAGGACCTCATAATGTGGTCAAGAATCACGTCTTTTTTTCATTGCTTTCAAAGTTTTTGACTACAGTCTAGAAATTAAAAAAAATTCTTTTTCCTTGCTGTTCCTAGTTTTTCCCGAATGGCTCTTACAAGAATCGTTTAATACATAAAGTACAAACTGTATGTTGGTACAATACATTTGTACCATCCAAGAAAACTTTGGTATTTTCACATCCTACATTTGCAAGTTAGAAATCCTAGATAAAGGGTGCTTCATCATCCTTTTTCCCATCGACTTTCTATTCAGTAACTTCCACGGTCAGGTTCTCTCTCTCGGAATTTGTTCCATGATGCTCGATTTTTGTTTTCTTTCTACGAACTCTTCCATTGTTGACGTTGATTGTGTCTTTTGAGTGCCTGAGCACAATGTTTTCTTGTTGATACAGTTTTCTAAACCCTAAACCTTGTCGTAAGATGCTTGATTCTATTGATGTAGATACTCTCTCAAAACTCTCGAATTCAAGTTTTTTAAATCCTAAACCTTGTTGTGTGGTGTTTGATTCTATTGACATAGATACTCCGTCAAACATCTTGAATCCAAAATCTGTTGCATTAAATCTTGCCATTCACTGTCTACAGGCTTTCAGGGAGCTATGTTCATTTTTTATCACTGTGGTTTGCAAGACTAGTTTGTAGGAAATTCATGAGAGCAAATGATGTGTGAGTCAACCCCATGTCCTCCATTTGTTCAAACACTAATAACGTCTTACTTTCGCGTGAAAGATTTTTGCACTCTGTCATCAACTCGCGTAGGCTCCATTTATTCTAAATCAACTGGTGATTCACGATATGTTTCTAAAATTCCAGGGTCGAAGCAAGGCTAGAGAGAATTTTATCTAGACCAATGTAACATTATAGAAGAGTCTCCAACGCGTTCACTTTTTACATCCGTCGTTCCTACAGATTTTTATATAGATTCTACCACAAGTTTAGAGTACACATCCTTTTTTTTCTAATTTAAGATTTTTTAAAGCTTCTACTTGTACTTGCGAATCCATTCT
>CAXARX010000617.1:0-20217 GCA_963971425.1 Bryoerythrophyllum caledonicum | reverse complement strand
TGCACTCGACAACTATGAGTACTTGTACGATGGGGGGCCCCCCTGACATAGCCGATACCGAAATGTTGACTTGATTTTTACATGTTTCGTTCAACATGATTCGCATTATGCTAATGCTATACACTCATCTCGGCGCCGATCAATTTCAAATGTACTACTATATGCAAATGAATATTCATCTTGCAATTTATAATTGAACTTTGTATTTAAGTGAATGTGGATTTGAGCTAAATTTTGATCAACATATTGGATTGGTTTTCTTTATCAAATGCTTTGTATAAAAACGCAAAAGCAATGGAATTAGGAAGTATGCTGTCAGAAGTATATAAGGGAGATCGTGAAGGACTTAATGGACAATTGGACAAAGCAACAAAGATTCCTTCTTGTGGATGTTTAATTGAAATGTACGTGAGGCCCTGGCTATTGAATATGTAATTGGTTATTATATAGCCTTTGATTTCTCATTAAAACCTTGGAGATTCATATGAGGAGTTTACCTTATTCACGCACATGCTCAAAGAGACTGGCATCACGACACTACTCTTAGACTTCAACATGGTGCAATGAGTCAACCTTGAAAATCCAGAATCTTCAAATTCAGACCAAAATAACATGAATGACTGCAAGAATAAGATTTCAATATTACTCATATAGTCTGTGACTAATCTACAATTGCAACAACTTGCTTTATCACGAAGGAAGAGGGTATGATTCCATTGTTGGTGTATTTTCTTTGGTTGCTCAAAATTAGTCTGCCGCCACCGATAGGCTCACCCATGCCTTTCATTTTTTTCTTCGTCGTAGACTGAGACTCTTCTGCATATGATAGAATAAGGTCTGCCGCCACCGGCAGGCTCACCCATGCCTTTCATTTTTTTCTTCGTTGTAGACTGAGACTCTTCTGCATATGATAGAATAGGGCTTGCCGCCACAGGCTGATCTCTCTCGAGCCTTGTATGTTTAAATTTGGTGTAGCCTCAAACTCCTCTTTAGTTGTTGAAATATTGTTTATTACTACCAGCACATCTCTCCTAGGCCTTGCATTCTATACTATATTATCTCCTTATAGTCATCTTCTGTTAAAATTGAGTGTACCGGTACAAGCAGACCTCTCTCAAGGCTTCCATTTAATTCTTTGGTTCCAACCTATTCTTCTTCCATTGTAGGAAATGGATTTGCTGCGGCCGGCACATCTCTTTCTCAGCCTTAGAAAATCATTTTTTCCTACTATGTGTCCCCATTTGTTTTAAAAAAGTTGAGCATTTAGGGTGTGCCGTTAAAGGCACACCTTTAGGGCCCAACTTTTATAAAATAAAAAAATAAAATAAAAATAAAATCTTTCTTCTTATTTTGTTTATTTTTAAAATTTTAATTTTAAAAAATTTTAAAAAAAATTCCTAAAAGTTCGGCCTCAAAGGTTTGCCATTACCGGCACACCTTTTGAAGGTAACGGCACACCTTTTGAGGGTAAGGGCACACCTTTAAGATACAACTTTAAAAAAAAAAAACTTTTTTTAAAAACTTTTTAAATTTTAAATTTTTTATTTTTTTTGATAGTTGGGCCTCAAAGGTCTGCACGTTAGCGGCACAATTTTTTAACATTTTAAAAAAAAAAAAATTTAAAAATTTTTTAACTTTTTTTTTTAAAGTTTTTTAATAAATTTTTAAAATTAAAATTTCTATAATTTTATAATTCTTTTATAATTTTCAATTCTTTTTTTAAAGTTGGGCCTCAAAGGTCTGCTGTTAGCGGCAAACCTGTTGAGGATAGCGGCACACCTTTGAGACCCAACTTAAAAATTTAATTAAAATTTTATTTTTTTTGGGTTTTTTTTAATTTTTTTTAAAGTTGAATTTCAAAGGTGTGCCATTAACGGCAGACTTTTGAGGCCCAACTTTCAAAAAAAAAGAAAAATAAAAATAAAAATAAAAATGTGTTTATAAACTTCCCTGATTGTTTTCAGAGTAGATTCTAGGTCTTCCATGCTACTAATGCAAATTATAGATGACAAATTTTACTTTTGTAATCAAGCAAAATGTCAGCTTTGTATCCCATTTTTTCTTAGACATCAAAACCGGATCCAGCCTTACGAGCGTCATATTGTCTATAACTGTTGTAGTCAGTTTATAGCAGTCCAAGCAAAATAACGAGCAATAGGTAATCCTTTCTATTACTTAAAAAACAGCGTAGCAATTCAAACCGTTAACAGACAGAAGTGAGTGATAAAAGAAATCAGAGTTCTTCTTGAATACATTCCTACTGCAAAACCTTCAAGACTGTTTACAAGAGACGAAAATACACTTAGTCTTAGAACTGCAAAACGAGTATGATCCTCTCCAATTAGTGAGCGGTAGATTGTTTTGTAGAAAAAATCCTCCGGGTGTGAGAACCCTCACCTGTACCCATGCCAACCAGCAATCAGTTAGTTTGCCAATTGACGTATAAGCAGGTGTCTACAGGTTTCACAACTTGTTATCGTTATATCCCAAAGAAAATAATCACAAACAATCAACAGAAAAGAAAATCATGCCATTAGTTAACACCACCGTGAATCACAGGTAGCATAACATGATTCTTCGAACAAGACGTGTTGCCCACTGATCTGTGATCCTAACACCATCTCCAAGACTCCGGCACGTAAATAAAATGAGCCCGTGGAGCTGCTAAATAATAATACGAAGTCACTGATCAAACTACAGTAAGCTGGAGCGTCACTGGCAGTCAAGGTTGCAAGTCCGATCACAAGTCATCGATCTCAAGTCTTCGAGAGGGAGCTCATGCGATTCTGTACTTATCGCATTCGCGAATTGGAAGCGCGGGAGTACCGCTCAACCAATAAATTCAAAACGGGCGTATTCAAACGTCCAGATGTTGTAATCCCAACCAGTTAAGGCACCGGCCCAGAGGCTGTTTAAATGCCAAAATAATCAATAGTATTAAAACGTCCATGTGTAAGCCCTTACTGTGCAGTTTTGTCAGTTGATTCGTTTGTAAGCATGCATGCTTGTATCAAGTCCAAGTTTGGAGTATTGATTTTAATCAAGAAGGAAAAGTTTTTTCTTATTTAAAAGAGGAAGAATATAGTTATAAACTATAAACTTGTAGTTAAAACAATTCCTTTCTATAAAAGAGTCATGGTGTAGAAAAGTATATCTTTAGAATCTTAGCCAAAAGCATAGATAAGTAAAGTTATAACCTATTAAATCAAGATTCGTAGTAGACTTTACATGTCTCACTTTCCGTGGAAAAACCAAACGGGCTAAAAATAAACATTTGAAATTTTATATTCTATTTTTACATGCGTGATGAAATATGCACATTGATGATAGGTCAAATCATAATCTATTTTTAGCCTGTTTAGTTTTTCCACGGAGGATGAGATGTATAAGCCGAGACTTTATCCATGAGTTATAAAGTCTAAAAATAGAAAAATAGAAAAAGAGAAAAAAGAAAAAAGAAAGTAATTTTAAAAAATAAAAAATAAAAAAAATAAAGGGAAAAGAAAAAGAAAAGAAAAGAAAAGAAAATTTTATTTTTTAAAATTTTTAAAAAGTTGTATCTCTGAGGTGTGCTAACGGCAAACCTTTGAGGCCCAACTTTCAAATAAAAACAAAAAAAATTAAAAAAAGGAAAAAAAAATTAAAAAAAAAGAAATAAAATAGGAAAAATAAAATGAATAAAAGGAAAAATAAAATTCAAAAAAATAAAAAAGATAAAAGAATAAAAGAATAAAATAAAAATAAAATAAAAAATATAGGTGTAATATATATTATATATATTTTTTTAAATAAAATTTTTAATAAATTTTTAATTATATATATATTTTTAATAAATTTTAAATTTTTATAAAAAAATTAATTATTTTTAAGTTGAACATTCTAGGGTGTGCCAACAATAATACACTTTTATAGTCTTAAATTCCTCTTTGTTTTTGAAATATCAATTCGATTTTCTTCAGCAAATCATTTATTAAGATAACACCTTTCTTGTAATTAATGCATCTTTATACTATTTCGAAATATGTACTGATTTCAAAAAAATTAATCCTTATTTTTTATTTATTTGTTTTGATTGTTTGTTTGAACTTAATTTCGTTTATTCTGTTTGATTTTTTTATCATTGAACGTAATGGGTGAAGACAATGAAAGAGATCCAATTTTGGATGTCCAAAACCATTTGAAAATTGAAGGTACTCCATATTTGGATAGCCACTTATACAACATTGTTGATCTTCAAGGTTTCCAAAATTTGCTTTGATAATGCATTCAATTGTCTTCTACATTCAAAGTTGGATCATATGAACATATTTCTGTCATCTCTATACATTGACCTTGTTCGTAATGATATTTTTTATTACATTTTTTTACAAAACAATCATTGTTTGTCCTTTCAAATAACATGATCATGAAATCAAATGTATCAATAAGATCACGAGCAATGCAGAATATGTCAATGAATCAACTAGTGGTAGGAGGAATTCTGATGACATTGTCCATTGTGCATCAAATTCTACTATACTCGCACAACGTGAGGTTCAGTCTGAGGTCTACAATATATTGAGGAATGAGACTTTAAATACTCATTCTACATTGGAGAAATTGATTTTTTAACCAAAATCAAAGTCTAGACTATAGATCCCACTGTGTAGAATGATTCCATTGCCAATAGTTCCATGTACTCTAAATAGTGACATTTGAGCTTTGGCCACACATTTTATTCAAGGCTATTGGGAAGGAAAGCTTGTTTTTAATGTCTCTAAAAGACAACAAAGGGAATGTCGTTGATGCCTCACGAGCAATTGTTGAGTCCTGGAGTGAAAATTGGGTCATTGCAAATGAGAGATTTGAAGAGCAATTGAACAGTAATGATGACTTGATAGTCTCCTCTAGAAAAATGTTTATGGTTTGAGATGGAAACCACTGACTTCAAGTGTGGCTTCCAATTATCAATTGTTTGTATGAATGTGATCTTCATTGGTACTTTGCCGTTGATAATATTGTTTTTGTAATTAAAGAAGAATTGGCAAGTGCCATTGTAATGTTACATCAGGTTAATAGGAAATTTACTATTTTAAAATTTTCATCAATTTGATTAATTGAATATATTTGTTTTCATTCAATGATGTTTATTTAACATTCAATTATATTTCAAATGAATTATTCATTTTTTTTATTGTAGATAAAATAAAAAATCAACAACAAATTTGGTACACACATTCTACTTTGCTCAACATGCTGGACTACAACTTCTCTCATTTTTTCAAAGGATTGTAATTAGAGAAGAATACGTGGCTTCGGAAACTCAACATAAGTCTTCAAAATCTACTTGGTACTCGTTCACACAAGAGGGCTTGAACAACTTCCTCTATCAAGTACATTCTTAACTTCAATTAGGTCTATATATTTGCATTCTCTAGTAATTTTAATCTTATAAATTTCAAATTAATTTCTAACAAGAAATTAGAGAAGCTGTTGCTTTTGCTCAAAGGAGGTTTCATGAAGAACATCCTATATAAGAGGAATGGTCGTCTTCAGGGGTACACGAGTACATCAATAAAGTTGTGGAGAAGGTTAAGAAAGTGTCGTTACCATTATTGAAAAAACAGCTCAAAGCAAACAAACTAGAAAAATCCAAAGCAAACAAGGGAGTTTCTACATCAAGTGAAAATCCATTATGAATTGCATTCTAAGAAGACTACGTCTTCACCAATGCTTTGGGATGGTAACGATTGTTTTCAAGCTTGGCTACCAATTATCAACAACAAGCATGGAAGTGATCCTCATTGGCACTTTGCTGTTGAAAGTATTGTCTTGGTCATTAAGAGAATTGACAAGTGCTATTGATACACTACATCAAGTGAATAAGTTATCAATCTATGAACTGATCTTTTTAGTTTGTTGATATATTTATTTATTTTGGCCTTGCTTTTTATTAATTCATAGCTGATTATACTGGAATGTTTTGAGCTTTTTTTTCTATGTAGATCAAACCAAAAGTCTCACGTTACTACAAATATAGTACACATGTTGTATCATGTTCAACATGTTGGTTGTCGATTTCTAGAGTTCTTCAAAGTTGTTATCATGTTCAACATGTTTGTTGCCAAACTCTAAAGTTCTTCAAAGTTGTTACAACAGAAGAATTCACTGCTTTTAAAGCTAAACATAAATCAAGTGAATCCACTTGGAATTCTTTGACACAAGAGGGTTTAAACAACTTTGTTTATCAAGTCCACTCTAATCTCTAATTGAGTTTAGATTTATAAAATGTTGTAATTTTAATCTAATTACCTTCATATTCTTTACAATACAAAATTGGAGAAGCAAATGCGTATGTTCAAAGGAGGTTTCAGAAAAGCATGTGATTCAAAAAGAATGGTCAACTTCAGGAGTTCATGAATACATCACCAAGGTTATGGAAAAGGTAAGAAAATCCTCATTGTCATCTTGAAGAAGTAGCTATCCATTACCAATCCAAAGCAAACAAAACAATTATTGGAATAAATTACACTTTACTAAGAATTTCACTGAAAGACCATTACATGCTCCAAGAAAATTTGTGGGCTTTAGCATGGGTTGTAATGGATCCCGGTCACAAAGTAAAGTGGCTTCAAAACTAGAACAAATATCCTTCGTTCCACGAGGCTTTAAGATTTCCAAAATCAAGTATGAACAATAGTAATTCTAACCAATGGCTTCACAAAGCAACACAGTGGTGTTAAGTATTATTTGTTGATAATTTTTATTCAAAGTGATGTTGTATTTTTTTAACAAGTATTGAAGCCTTTGAAAAATTAGTGAATTTGGTTTCAATCTCTAGTCTCAATTATAGTTGTAATGATATGAAGTTCGACAAGGATTCTTCACTATTAATTCACAAGCAAATGTGGTGATTTATATTCGTAAGTATTCATTCTACTTTGATCATTGCTATGTAATGATTTTTAATATTTAAATTCAGTATGATTTAGTATATATAATGTGTAATTGGTTTTTATATTGTAGTTTCATAAAGCTTACTCAAACATGGACATTTCTATGCTTTTAGCATTGAAATCGATTCCCGTTGAAGAAGTATTGGAGTCCGATAAAAAACCCACGTGGCCTTCTAGTTTATGGTAAGGAATTAGCAAACTTTACATTTCATTTGTTAACAAATTCTCAAATTCTTTGCCATATAATATATGATGGAGTAAATGATATGATAAAAGGGTTTTTTAAATGAATGCAAATTTCTAAGTTGCTCGAAGTAGAATTTGACTTCATTTGGCTCCACTGCTCCACACACTAAGGAAGTGTTGGAATTGATTCTAGTCCACCTAATTCCACCCTTTTTTATTTCTTTCACTACATTCCAATATAAAAGAAAGGTATTTATTTAGACAAAGCTCCGAAATCGAATATAAAAATATAACAATACTATTTCTAGCCATTATTTAGATATGTCTGGCTTGTAATAAGTTTATTCTTATTAGTTTCGTTGTACTTAAAAATTCTACCCTCCAATACATCCTAAACCTTTCTAATGCGTAGGTAAATAGCTATTTCTTCAACAA
The DNA here is from genome assembly GCA_963971425.1 of Bryoerythrophyllum caledonicum. Taxonomy (NCBI): domain Eukaryota; kingdom Viridiplantae; phylum Streptophyta; class Bryopsida; order Pottiales; family Pottiaceae; genus Bryoerythrophyllum; species Bryoerythrophyllum caledonicum. Next base: position 12,661 of record CAXARX010000617.1, on the reverse strand, counting down.
ATTCATCCATCTCTCTACCTCTTTTAAGTCAAAACTCATCCAATTAAATTATTATTCCACGGTCATGGGTCATAAGTATTTTGTTATTTCACGGCTACAGGTCACATCAAAAAGTTGGATATTCGTATATTATTCCTCAATATTGAATTTTTCTGCTCGCCGCTCGTCACTCACCGCATGCATATTAGCATTCCCCTTTATTAATGGTTGGTATTTTGGGACTTTGTTATCAATGGTTTCTTTTGGAAACCTGTCATTCGTATAGGTGAATTCGATGAATTGAATTGTCAGGTTTTGTGATGGGTTGAGTGGTGGGATGTTTTGCTACGGGTGTCCTTTAACGCATAGTATATCTTGTCTAATGTGTGCTGGGCATTGACATTGGTCTTGAAAACATGTGCAGCAGAGGAGCCATGGAGGTACTGTGTTTTCTTGTGGGGTATTGTTGAACGTACTAGCATTCATAAGAGTATAATATCTTCACTTTTGAATAGAGAGGATTAGTTTCCTTATTTTCCTTATGGCTTTGTTGTGTTGTTTGACTTTGAGAGCATGAATGTGAGGGTGTGTACATTCGAGGAGTACATGAAGCCAAGTATCTATGTTTGTTGAGTTGTAGATGGGACATGATTTCGACGGGACTCTCTATTCCAAAGAATAATTGTTTTATGGTGTTTTCCATGTATTGACCGGTACGAAACTTTAGTATGCAAGTTTTTTGTAGGTTTGTTATTTCGGCATTTGACCAAAATTTATTGGATAATTGGTTGTCAATATTTGGGTTCATTGTCTATTTACTAATGTTAGGAAATTTTCTTATATTATTTTGAGGTTGTTTTCAAGGTTTAATTTTGTAAGGTATTTGGTTAAGGATGTGACTAGTCCTTTGTCGGGGCGACACGCACGTCTAGGCCAAATATCTTTTTGGTAGTAGTATGGCGTGGTGTGTGCAAATTCATATTGTTTAAGGTCAAATTTGTGTTCTTTTGAAGTGCCTAATTTTGCTAGTTGATATGCCTTATCATTGCCATCTATTTGGACGTGTGCTTTAATCTTATGTATTGTTGTGAGTTGCGTTTGTTTTTTGAGCATGTCAGCCATGGATGTTTGACAGGGTGATTTTTGTGATGTGTGTTGAGTATGTATAAGGAATTTAGACAATCTGTAAATATGTGTGCAGGTTCATTCGAGAATTTTGAGGTGAGAATTTTTAATTTTTTGTATATTACCATTAATTAAGCTCTTACGATGGTTTGGAAGCGAGGTAGTAGTTTTGAAAATTTTTAAGTTAGTTTTTGTAGGGTTGTATATCTCACCCTCCGTGGAAAAACCAAACGGACTAAAAATAGACATCTGAAATTTTATATATTGTTTTTACATGCATGATAAAATATGCACATTGATGACAGGTCAAATCAGAATCTATTTTAAGCACGTTTAATTTTTCCACGGAGGGTGAGATATACTATATCTGACTTTTTCTGAGATCTAGTGGCCTTTTGCATGTCTTTTAGGCTGTATGAAGGAGCTGTCTGTATAGTAGTTATATTGTAGAGGAAATTTGGATTCTAAGATTGTGTTGTAATTAGGTAGTTGAGGTATATTAAATTGGTTTCGGATGTTGTTGAGAAGATGCGGGAGATTGTTCTATGTAGAATTGTTGTTTATGCTTAGATTTGGAGGTGTGGTGGCTAAGTTTTGTATGTGATATTGGGATATTTTCATAGTGTGAAGGACGCTTGTGATTGGATCAATATGTCGGGGTATAATGCTAATGTCGGTTTGTTGGTGTGCATGAAGGATGCGGATGGCTAGGGGTTTGGTAGTAGTTTTATTGTGTTTGAGGATTAGTGTTGGTTTGTTATATATATGAAATGGTATCTAGAGAAAAATGTGCGATAACCTAAGTGTCCGGAAATGGTCATGTGTGTGGTGTCGTGTTCAGGATCCATTTGGAATTTGGTAGGACTAGTAATACTATGGTAATGTTTGTTGGGTTGTGTTTAGTAGCTAGTTGTGGCCAATGTATGGCTTGTTGGGCTATATTTTTGAGTGGGTGGGTGAGCATATCCTATACGTTGCCATTTGTATTGGAATGCAATGCCTATCGATCCAAAGATTTTGTCGTTCTTAAATGGGGAGTAAAAATTTTAGAGTTGTGTGGAGTATGTTAGTGGTGATGAAAAGTATGAATGGGTTATTGTGAATGTGGTTATAAGGGAGTTCAAGATGTTTATAGGGAGAGTGTGTCGACGTGAGATGTGTAGTTTTGTTGTGGGATTTTTATGATGGTACTTTTGTATAGCTATATTAATTTTGTTTCGAATGGTTGGCTGGTTGGAACGATGTCTAAGATAGATTTATGACTTGTGTTGTATCCGTGCCAAAGCCATTGGAGTCTAGTTGTAGGGATGGTAGTTAAGTAGCAACATGTGTCATCATATATATGTGTTTTTTCATGTAATGTTTGGATAGTGTGCTTATTGGTAAGTATATCCTTTGTTGGGTTACATGTCTGTATGGAAGTTTGAATGAGTGGGAGGATTATGGGGGCTAGTATGAATTTTGTGCCTCTATGTTGCTGGGGAAGAAATTTAGTTTTAATGATATTTTTGTAGTAAGTATGTTGTTGTTTAGTATAATATTGGACTAGTAGTTGAGTGTTGTTGTATTGTAACTGTTGGGTGGTTGTGTGGAAAAAGGTCTCTTTGCGAGAGCCATCTATAGTAAATTTGAATGGATAGAAGTGTCCATTGGCATTGGTAGGTATTGTATATTTTTGTGATTTTGTATTTATCTTTAGCTTTCTGTGTTTTATCATTTATTATATTGGAGATGGGGTAATGCATGAGGTTGTTTTTTATATAGAGTGGTGCAGTGGGATGTTGTGTAGTGTGTATCGGGAATGTAATTGTGGTGTTTTGTGTGGATCTGGGAGTGATGTTGCGGTTGTTAGTGATGTATTTTGTTTTCAATGTTTGTTCTATTGGGTGTGTGTCGGAGGGGGATGGGGAGGTGGGAGTACATTTGGAATAGCAAAATAGTTTTTCAGCAGTTGTTAGTGCTTTGAGTTCTAATTTGGTTTGGGGTTTCGTAGTAAAGTTTGAAATCGGCATGTGACATTAGATGGGTGCGGTTAGGAAGGGTTATATGTTTTATCTTGCTAATGTTGTGGAGTAGTAGTTTGTGCACGAGTTTAAGAGAGAGTATTAAGTATAGGTGGGGGGATCAATAGTTCTGCTTGTTGATTCCACTCTTGTTCTAATTTTGTGACGTGTAATTGGAAATCATCTTCTATGATGTTTAAATGTATGTCTCCAACTTTCTAAGGAGAAATAGAGTGTGTGTAGTAGGTGATCGTATGCAATTGTGGAGTTGAATATGCGGGACTTCTTATGCACCCTAGTATTTTGCTAATATGTGTTGAATGAGTCTTTTGTATATTTTTCCTAAATGACCATGGTCGTTTAGCTCATTTCTAAGTTGTTCACCTATGCATCGTAAGTAAGCGTTTTTAACGAGAAGGCTTTGAGTCCAAAGAGTTCGTGAGGTAGTTGGGTGATTGTATTTGGTATACATTTTGGTAGGCCACAAATTTTTTTTGAATGCTGATAAATTTTGTCTAATTTTTTAATGGCTGGGAGAGAGTATGTGAATGCATAGAAGTTGTAAGCTATGTGTGCACGGATGACTGTATCTACCATGTTTATTTTTTGTTTAATTGTTGCGGGGCAGTTTGCGAGTTGTTTACGTTGGGTTATGACTTTAGTTGTCGTGGTATGTGTTTGAAGTTTCCATTTTAGTGAAGGTATTAATTGTATATTTAAGTATACATGTGGTTCGTTTTGGTTCAATACTGGTATTAGATGGTGGTTTTGAATATATTTAGTTTTATTTTTGACCTATTGGAGCATCCTGTAATAGTACATTTTGAGACTCCTAGATCCATTCCACTCCATTCACAATATTTACCTATTTTATCGAGTTGTGTTTGTATTGATTGTTGTTTGCTTCTTAGAATGGCGAGGCCATTTGCATATGTTGTAGAACAAACTGTGGTGTTAGAGGTATTGAGAGTGTATCCATTTTTGTCTCTGTGTAGCCATCTTAGTAGTGGTTCTAAAAATATTAAAAATAAATATGGACTTAGCATGTCATCTTGAATGGTACCTCATTGTATTAGGATGGACCGAGTATGGCCAAAGTATTCTCCAGAGAATATTGTACTAGATTATGAGTATATGTTGCCGATTAGGGCGACTGCGTTATAGGGGTATCCTAGGTCTTTCATCATTGTTAAAGAGTTGGATGTAGTCAAGGGATCCAAAGGCGTTTTTGAAATAAATAAAGTATATAGATATCTTAGTTTGTGAAGTGGGCATCTTCAAGTGCTTCTATGAGAATTTGTAGTTGTTTAGAAGTGCGTCGTTTGGCTATCGTGTAGTATTTGATGTTATTCCTCGTATGCAGATAGTATATATATGTGAGTTTGCTTGAAAAGAGTTTGTAAATTGAATTTATTAGATCTATGGATCTGTAATTTGGGAGTACGGAGGGGTTGCCTTTTTATATAAAAGTATTGTTAAATTGGTTTTCCATAAAGCTCGGATTTGTTTTTGTTAATAGTATTGGGTGACGAATGAAAATAAAACTTTGAGAAAGTTATCGGGCATATTTTTGAGCTATTTGGCGGCTTCGTATAAGATTAGCCATGGTGTTGCAATCAGGTATCAGAGTCAAGCGACATGTTTACATAGCCTCTGATGACATTGTACGCTAAGTAGCCAAGCCACATGCAAGGCAACTATGGGACGCCTTTCCAACACTATCAACTACAGCAGCAAATACCAGGGCATTTTCAATGCTACCGCAAGATGTATCTTTGATTGCAGAGACAGACCTCCCCAGACTCGTGACCGTGGACCTCGTTGTTGCACAATGGCTGTGTCAATGTATGTCAATGGCTCGACAATTGAACGAGTTGAAGGACACTTGCTCATCCCGATTTCATGATATGGTTCGTATTATACGCACCATCCAAACATTGTATCGCCAACCGCCATGGTACATTGTCGAGGATGTCCCAATTGCTAGCACGTCACCCGGCCGCACGCTCGAAAGTGTTCATCCCATTCATAGTCTACTTAATGTTCCAATGATGTTAGATGCTACAGCTATCGGTTCTTATAGACATCGACCACGGCTTTGGTGAACGAATATGGCGTCCATTGAATTACTTGAACTTGCCATTAGTAAGATTCAACGGCCGCACGTCTATGTGCATAACATTCTTGATGCCAATCGAGCCCCACGCCACACTTTCGATGACAATTAGGTGCCGTTGGCAATTGTCAATCGCAAAGACGAACCGCGTCAAGCTATACCTACATTGGTGAATTTTGCGCACTTTTACGCATTCAAAAACAATGGACCCGGCTTGCTCTCGGATTCGCCAACCCAAGAAATGGTGGAACCGAATCTTGACGAACAAGAATGCGCTATGGATTTCTAAACCGGTGTCGGGAAGAGAGGAGCACGCTTAGGGAACACACAGGGTGTCTGGCTGCAAGTTGTTGAGTGGTAAACAATAATTTGTCGAAAACTCGAATCTTCACTTGATCTTCTCTTCAGTCTTCACTTCAATCTTCCGTTGGCCTATCCTGGTGGTGGCTCTACAGGGATAAGGATAAGGGTGTGTGATAAGAAACAAGTCCTCGGACGGGTAAAACGGGACGGCCAGACCACGAGCTGAAACCGTCCGAAAGATTGGCTCCTAAATTTCAAACCCACGGTGACCAGGAAGCGCCTTTCACCGGTGGGAACAACATATAAGATCGACCATGTGGGCCATTAACCCCACTTCGTCGCCACAAACACAAAACGGGTTATTGTGGAAACCCACAAAAACCGCAACAAAGATTACGATGCAGAATTGAAATTTGCAACTAGCCTCCAACACCGGCTGGGAATAACAATAATTTGAAACGGACCACAAGCCACAACACACAAAAGTCTTCAAATCTTCAAGGTCTTCAGTCTTCAGTCTTCATGTTTTAAGAAAAACAATGAGGATCTTCAATCTCGCTCATCTCCCTCCTTCGCAACTAACCTCTGCCTCTTAAAACCTCTATAACTTTTGATCTATAAATGTATTTTACAAGTGTGATAGCAATTTGAAGAGCTAACACAACTAGATACAACATATACAATTTTCACTAAAAACTAAAACTCTGTCCGTATTTTGTAGCCCTCAAAACATCAGCCTCTTATTTTTGAGGACTTTCTAACCTCACAACTTCTAAAAACTATAACTCCTTCAATACAACTCCAAATAACTCGTGCAATAACAATTTCAAAAGGTAATTGCACAAGCTATCATGTGAAAAAAAATCAAGAAAACTCTTTGTACTGACCGGAAGTTATGATCCTCCAAAGCCTCGGCCTTCTTTCTCCAAGCTTGCACACAACCTCAACTTCAGCACGCTATAACTTTCTGCTCCAAACTTCAAACGGCTCTTGTAATATTTTTTTAGAAACCTTGTGACAAGGACTATACTCTCTGAAAATTTCAAGATAAACAAACAATTGACTCAAAAGATATGGCTCGTTGAAGCCTCTGACCTCTCAATGGAGGTCCTCGGGTTTTCACAACTTTGAACCTCTATAACTTTTGATTCATAACTTCAAATCTAACTTGCAAACACTTTTTGGAAACCTCTTGTCACAAATATTGCAATGCCAAATTTTCATTACATAATAACATATGTCCATGAGCTACATCAATTCCAAGTTCGGCTTCAAAACCCCAACACTCAAAACACAAAAAACAACTCTTACTTCTCACACACTCACTCCCCCGTATCTTCTCCTTCTCTTCTCCCTAATCTAAGGTGAGAGATGAGTCTTTTCGGCTCATCGCCCTACTAAGACCCCACCTAAGATTCCAACTACAACTCCTTTCACACTTCACTTAATTTCCATTCTCCTGTTGCAAACTTATTAATACTAATGTCTTTTCCAAGAACTAAAACTACACTTTGTAAATTTTGAAAAGTATTCAAACAACAATTAAGTAATAACATCCAATAGATGTCTACTAGAGGTAAAAAACTAGAGTCTCAATCGAAGCATCACTCCATCTGCAAAAACTTGAGGATGCGCCGAACAATGTTGGCAACGTAGTCTGCACGTCCGTCCTTTGACAAAGGATTAACTGGGCCCTCCAACCATCGCTGATGACCACGGCTACCTTCAACGGGCTTCATCATGCAATACATGTATTGCTCCTTGTTCAGACCTTCAAAACACCCTTCAAAAGTCATTTCACAACTATCAGGTTCAACACTCCCAACTTGTAATAGGATCACCAATGCTCGAGCATCCCGCTGAAGGTTCCCGTGCCACTGCTGCTCTATACGGGGTTGCTTCAATGGTCGAGAAGGTCCACCTTCATCACGAGGATGCTCAAATGGCAATGCAGGATCCCGCACCATGAGAGGCTGATCTGACAACTGTGATAATGAGAGTTCAAGCTCAGCCTCCGGTTGAGGCTCTTCATCCTGAGACTCAGAAAAAACCCTCTAGTTCGACATTCTGAATCTAAAGTGGAAAACAAATATCACTAATAGGATTGAATAAAGCTCTAAGGCAAAACCACCCTTTATATTGATGTTATGCATCTCAACAGAATGGCGTCACTTTGAAGCTATTCAATAAAACATATTATAATATGTTTTTATCCTATGTACATATTTACTACACGACACTGGTGTCATCTACATTTTGGGCATCGCTGAACACTAACCAAGGCCGAATTCTAATCGCACCTCATCTCTCTTCGGGGAATGCTATTTTGTGAGCAGGAAGCAGTGAGCGGTGAGCGGTGAGCAGAAAAGAAGCAGGATTGAGCAGAAAATTGTGTGCAAATTATATCTTCTAAATCAATTTCTAAACTATGGTATGACCTATAGCCGTGGAATCATGCGAATAGAAAAAATAAAAAGAAGGGGTGATGTTCATTTTTTTGTTTTGATTCTACGAATACCCTATGGCCGTGGATGAATATCCCGATGTAGGGAATCAATTTTATTTTTTTTAACTGACAATCCTATGGCCGTGGATGACTATTGCCGTACAAAGAAACACATATTTTCATTTATTTATTGAAAGTCCTATAGCCGTGAGTGATTGTTGCCATCCAAGGAAACACAAATTTTTTTTGTTGAATGAGTATCATTAGGCTATGGATGATTGTTGCTGTACCAGAGGGGCACAATTCAACTCTAAACCAAATTCTTGATGGCCATGGATATCATGAAGGTCAAATATAGTGATAATATATAGAGGTTTAGTTTAGAACCTTTTGTTGACTTCACACTTCATTTCACTTCTACAATTTCGATTTTATAAGCTTTAAATCAATAAAAACATCCAAATTATACTTCAAACATTTTTCTATTTATAATTGGATTTTCTACATTCCAATGCACGCATGTTTTTTTATGTATTCACCACTCCATATACTCCAATTATTAAGACATATATTGTACTTTTAAATGTATGCATGTTTACAAATATTTTTATAAAATCAATAGCAGTTGACGCTAGCTTTGCAACTCATTTAACTTAGTTTTTAAATTTTAGTGAAGTTTTTAAATTTTAATGCAGTTTTTAAAATTTCATCCACGGTCTGTTTTTCATGCAATAGTCTGTTTGCTACTAGTCTGTTTGCTACACATTCACCATATTATATATTACTTAAATTTTCATACATTTGAATAGAATGCAAAGTAATAATTTCTATAAATCTTTAAATCTTGGTTCTTATTTCATTCATGCAATAGTCTGTTTTCAAAGCAAGTGCCAACCACTAGTATAAGAATGAAATAAACTGAACGTGGAAGAAAATGAACATATGATAAACTAATCCAAACCATCTGAACTGTCCTCGCTTCGAACATCTTCACCTGCCTCCACATCTAGAAAATCTAAAACACCGGGGTGATACTTCTGCCGCTGCTGTTTTGGTGGTGGAGAATTAATAGTTGATTGGATCTCAGCAGCTCTCTTTGCCCATACTGGTAAAGAAAAGGTCGATGTCGGAGAGAGTGGCAGATTCAAATTCCGTTGCACTCTGCAAACAAGTCCCGATCAACTTATTAGATTTGAGGGAAATTAAAACAATTGATACCAAGTACAAAAATATTTAAACAAAGTTAAACTTACTTACATGAAGGAATGCGACTGCTCTTCTGTTTCTTCTGAAGTGGATCTCTCTACGAACGTTGTAACTCTTTCCTCTTCTCCGCAACCGACTCCCCAGCAGGCTTGGGCAAAAGTGGTGCCAACAAAGTCTGGAAGAGTGCGGAGTCCTCCTCGAACGCTACAATGTGGCGGCCGGAGGATTGGCAGACGCGAATGGTTGGACCTACAACAATACAGATCAATGCGGAATGAAAAAATGGAAAACAAACGAGTTATAAATTCACAAAAACAACTTGATGATTGAAATGCTACCTGTAGATGCGTTCCAGTCAAGAACAATATCCCCAACTTCTGTGAGGGATTCAATCACTGTCTTCATCAAGTCAACAGTTTTCTCCCGCGCCCCTCGCCATGGTTTAGTGCCATCCTGTAGGACCGGAGATGTGATATTCACCTGATTAAACAGGATGTCGAGCTCTCGAAGTGGAGAGCGAACTGTGAACTTGGACACAATGGGTGCATCACGAACGAAGAGCTGAACACAGAACCTTGTTCCCTGGATGAATAAAAACAACACCCATGGTTAATGTGCATACAATACGGAAATAAAGAAGTAAAGAGTGGATGTTAAACAAACGAAGTAGGTCATTATTCAAAAGGACTTACTGTTGCAGAAGGATCCCGCGGCAACGCAAGAGGCAGCTCGTTCAAGGCCCACCAATCCATCAGGAGCTTGAAGTCGTAAGTGTAAGCCCGATCGTCAATCTCCAGTTGAAGCTCCCTGTCATTCGGATGAAGAAGAAGCAACGCTGCGTCATCGTGAAGGTAATTGTCCGCGAACTCAAAGATGGTGTCAACGTACTTCTCGGGCCTGACATTCCAAATAGGGATGTCCTCCCTGGACTGAGATATACCCGGAACTGGCAAGTTCTCAGGTATGTCTGCCACAATCAAATCTAGTCCATTGTGCTTGCAAGTTTCACTGGAAACTTGCCGAGTCCTACCCCCTCCAACCTGATGGCCAAAAGATATAACAAGTTAGAAAAGATCACATCAGCAGAAACAATATCGGAATGTAATGGAATGAAAAGAAATGGACACTCACATTGGAAATGAACTGATGGAGCTGCTCCCAAACTGCTGGTGGTCCTCCTGTCTCCGAAAGAGTCTGCATGATTTTGAACAATGAGGCATTTTTTACAAAACACTGCGATGAAACAGGAGGCTCCAGAGCGATTGAAGACTCCGAAAACTGGAACTGGCGTTGCTTGCGATGCTGCATCTCCAACCTTGTGACTTCAACAAGGCTGGAGCCAGCAGCCTGCGAGGAAGCACCAACGGGTGGAGAATTCCAAGCCGGTGAGGAGTTCCACGCAGCTGGGGAGTTCCTCGGCAAAACAGAAAGGTTGGCAGTTGCACTCTCGACGAGGGCGGCCGCAACAGCAGCTTCAAACTCGGCCTTCTTCGCGGCCTCGGCCTCTAAAATCTGCTTCCGCTTTTCCGCCTTCGTAAGCCGTTTCTTCTTCCCGGACGTCGCCTCTTGAACTGGAAGTGGAGGCGAAGACGACTGCTGAGCGACCTCGAACTCCGGATCGCCTCCCATGGGCATTGAGAACTCCGGAACATCAACTAGCTCCTTGTACAGGTCCTTCTCCGCGTCGGGGATGAAGGTACCGGAGCACTCGAGGTACCACCCACCCCCATGTAGAAGTTGGGTGGAATACCTGCCCATGTGGATCTCCGTAAAAACACACAAGTCCGAAGATGGCTGAATCTATGTCGATAGGAATGCAGGGCATGTCGACTGTGAGAGGGCATTCTTGGGCAACAACTCGCGAACAATGTACCTAAAGAAACGGATCAAGAAGAGAATGAGATTTTGAATGAGATATTATAGAATACAATAGAAATTGACTTTCATGGACATTGAGTTACTTACCGATACAAAAGCCGTTTGATGGCAAGATCACCTCCTGGCACGCCATCCAACTTTGAATTTTTCTGGAATTGTGGCTTAAGTCCGGGATGGACAAAGACCATGTACGCCTTCTCCCACAGAATCATGCGCCACTTCTCAACGTACTCGGATGGCTTCTCGATCCCAGGTGTTGCTTCCCAATCAACCGAAATCGTACCGGTTGCACATATCTCATCAAAGTGCGCGATGAAATTATCCTCGAGCTGAAATGATTCAAAAGATAAGTTAGAACATGCACAGAGGAAAACCCTTAGAAAAAACTATAGAGAAGAGGCCTCCGCAAAAAATTCAAAGTTGGAGAATAACAATGAACGTACCTGAGCCCAAAAGGTAGCTCGGTTGAGAAACAAATCAAGAGCGCCATCTTTGAAATGAGTCGCGGGGAATCGGAATGCCGAGCGTACAACCGATGGTGAATTCCAGAATCGAAGCCACCTCGCTTTGTAACGAGGCTCAACAGTAGCAGTTGCCACCTTCTGTAACTTCTCGATTGTCATCTCCGTCTTCTTGAAGTGACTGAAATGAAAATTGATCTGCAAAAACCGAATGGATTTAGATTTTGTCTCGGATAGAGTACAATTGTAAATCAATTATAAAAACACTCAAAGGACATAATCGTACGAAATAATACCTCATCGAAGAACTCCTCGCCATTGTTTGGGTTTGCGACAGCAAGATACTTCTGGAAGTCCTTCGCTTTGATGGACTTGATGGACTGAGCCGCGGCATCGCTCATGACCTTCCAGACACCTTCAGCACTTCTGTCATCGGCCGGTGTCTTCTTCTCGTATTCCATAGCAGCTTCATCAGAGGCGCGAGAAATATCTTGCTGTGGCGCAAATCAAGTTTGAACATCCACAAATTTAGTAAATTGGATACAAACAGTTCGGGAAATAAAGGTTGAAAAGAAAATGTAGAAGAATACTTTACCCGATACAAGAAGGATATGAATACGTCCACCGTCAACGGGAACCAAGCAGCGCGTGACCGCCGAACCTTCACGCAGGTTTTGAAATCCTCAGGTGTAAGAAGATCCTTGAAATCTTCCAGTTTCAATCCACCATAGTGCCTGATCCATTGGAGCTTGGCTGGAAGGCTTGTCTTCACAAAATCATTCTGTGTGGACCTACAAGATGATAAAATTGATTGTGAGCAATCAAAATAGTAACATTGAAATGAATTTATGGAAACCATGAGTGTGGAAGAACAAGGTTGAGAAAGGTTACCAATTCACATCGTGCATACACTTAAGTAGCACTGAAGTCCGGCCAGAAGGATCGAGAACGATGCTGTGGACTGCGTAATGCCAATCAGGATCATCAGCATGCTGTTGTGATATAAACCGCCACCATGCCTTGAACCTGTGATTACCATCCCAAACAAAGAACATCTTTCCACTGAATGCTGCTAAGTCAGGAGTGGATTTCAACAACGCCTCGAACTTGTCGTTAGCGACTACCGAATGTGGATCCCAAGTCG
>CAXARX010000616.1:0-17761 GCA_963971425.1 Bryoerythrophyllum caledonicum | reverse complement strand
CTTTTTTGGGATTGGAGCTTAAAATCACTTGCGAAAAATCAAACTTTTAATTTTTTTTTGAGACGAAATTGAGGCATTTTAAAAGCTTTTTAGCTTTTCCCGAAAAATTTCGTGAGCAGTTTTTGTGGCTTTGACCGGGGTTTTTTTCAGAACGCACGTTTCGACCAACTTTTTTTCTGCGGAAGTTGAGAATGCCTGTTACAGCCGTTGTAGGGCGAAGACAATTCCAACATTTTGTTCGGCAGTCTCATGCTGTGTGTTGTTTTTCTAATGATTAGCACACAACAAAACGAAGTATTTGATATCCATGACTAATTCTGGCAAGCCTTTGTTGCATACTGTGTTGATGCCGGATTTTTGCGTAGTTAATGATTTCCAAGCATAGGCACACACCCGACGGAGAGGTGGGGGCGTAGTAGTGCACGCGCGTTTTTTTCTGACCGTATTTAATTTGTAATTAATTGTTACCTGCTCGTACGCACTACGCATTCTTTGCGTAATTGTGTACTGGCATCGGTACAGTACGTGTTTTGCATAAAATCTGCTGAAAATGCAAGCTTTTTCAGAGGTTTTTCAGCAGCTTAAAAAAACTTTTCTTTTTTAATTTTGAGCTTAAAAGCTTAGCTTTTTCACGTTTTTTTCGAACCAAAGAACCTCAACTCTAAGTTAGCTTGTGAATTATGTTCTCTTTCTTTCTGTTGGGCATGTTTTTGTTTGTTGCTGTTATTTAATCTACTCAGATACAAGTAACTGGTATTTGCAACTGTTGGAGACTGACACAACTTTTTTGGCTTCATTGTTGAACTTTGTGTGTACGAAATTAATTTGCGAAAGTCTACAATTTAAACATTTTTTTCCAGCAACGCTTATTCTTTTCTAGCTTTTGTTTACAAGTTAATGAAATCTGCAGCAATTAAACTTTGGGTTGCGGAATTGGCAGTGTTGTTTTGCAATGACTGTAGTTGCTGCTGCTGCTCTTGCGCATTCTGCAACTTCAAAACTTGTCGTTTCTGTCGCTTGAGTTCGTCGCGCAACGCTTCTATAGTGGCTGGATAAGTTGTGAACGATTCAATAACTTTGCGTAATTTAGCCCATCGAACTTTATACCGAACGCTATCGGCGGCTTTACGCCTCGAGGACTTCTGATTCTTTTGCTCTCGCTGCGATTCGCTCTGATCGACAACTGTTTCTCAGCTTTTAAAATGTTTACCACCTGTGCGAACCATTCATCTACAAAGCTGATTTTCCGCAAGCAGTCTTTCAACTCTTCTTCGAGATCCGTGACGACGACGAGGGCAGCAGCGCTGCTGCTACTAATTTCGGGCACTTCTTCGAGTGCTTCGAAATTTGCTTTCACATTTGGCCTACTGCTCGAAGCGACTACTGCGGCTGTCGCCGGCATCAACGGGCTACCAACCCCAGGCGCATGCAAATTATCATGAGTAGAGATCGCTGCTGCTTGTGGCAATGATGAAACCGCTGAAGGAGAATTCAATGCTGCTATTGCATCAGCTTCAGCAAAACGAACACCACCAAAGAACCTTGACAGTCTATTGCGCTTATTGTTGTTATAAATTATTCGTCTCCCTAGATCCTTGCGATGACAACGACGGAACGCTTTCAAAACCAAGCGTTAGACCTAATTGCTCGTTCGAAGGAAACAACGTCAAATTTGCATCACTCCTTGCAACTGCATCGCCAGTGATGGCAGCAGCTTGCGACGCGACATACAGTTCTTCATACATTCGGGAGCGTTTGATTTTCTGCATCCAGATGAGCAGCTTCAGCGTTTAAATTGTTCACCTGATTATCCAGCGTTAAAACCGTTTGCTGAAAATCTTCGCACCGCAATTTTAAACGCGAAATTTCAGCGGCTTGTTCGGCAATTTTAATTTCAAAATGCTCTTCCATTTGAAAGTATGCTTTCATTAACTCGCCATCGGCGCATGCTCGGGTAATGTCAGCTTTCAGCTCGGCCAGCAACGTTTGCTTTGGCACTGAGTTTTCGATCGGACACCATTCCTGCTCAACGTAGCTCAAAAGAGTGTTAAGATTTCTTGAGACACCGACGGCTTGTGCCAAAAGACTGCTCGAACCACCACCAGCTTTTGCTGTCGGCGTCTGCCCAAGACTAGGAGGAGGTGATTGAATTACCGTTTGATTGTTGTCCGCAAAGCAAGTTATGTTTAAGCGAAGATGCGGCGGCAAAAGGTCGTAACATTCGTCATTCAAACTCGGGCTCAAACAAAAATTTAGTGTAGTACCGAGATTAAATGTCTGTCCCGCTTCATACTTAGCCATGATATTCATCACATTCTTATTCTGGATAACAGTCGCATCAGCGGCCTCGACAGCAGTAACTTTTTTTAAATGGAGCACTTTGAAAACCCCGATATCAGTCAGTTAAAGTCACATTTGTGTATGCAAAGGTACCGTTCCCCACTGGGCTCCTGAAACCTGGTAACCGATACACGCAACACCGGCATCACACGCATCCAAGACTCATAATGAGAAACTAGCATTCGCTGCTTTTTTTCTACCCCTCTGCTCTGCTATACCCCTAAGCCCTCAAAGTTTAGGGTCCCTCTCAGGGATTGTTCTGCTTTGGTATTAGAAACTTACCAAACAAGCTTGCGAACTGAAACGATCCCCGAGGGATCCCTAAATTTTGGGGGATTGGCAGTTGAACAGAAAAAGCCGGGAAAAACAAGCATTAAATACCAATCCATACTCATAATATTATTCCCACAGAGGGTTTGGTACAGTTAGCATGTTTAGGTTCGACAGCTGACTATCACTCGTCGCGTTTCCGGGCTACGTAAATTTACCTAGCCGCAAAATATTTTACGTACCAATTTTTTATACGTAAAATTTACGTTGCCTCGAAACGAATTACGTCGATTTCGTACGTACATCCGTTCGTTTCAAGGCTAAGTAAATTTACGTACAAGTGAAAAACGTATGTCGCTTCAAGACTCGTAAATTTACGTAGCCCGAAACGCGATGCGACTATTGGAACTGTAGACACCCTTGTAAAGTGAGCAAAATCCCCATAATGATAAAACTCATTTACTGAAGCCCAAAATTTCTCTGTCGGAACTCGCACACTCAGTCGAACGTGAGTAGAGGCTTGCTTCGCTTTACGAAGACTTCTACAGTAATATTTGTCACTATTATAACTGCTTTACTGTGAACCGGTTTCCGTTTGAACTCTTTCAAACCAGTATAACACTAAAAAAATCGATCCGTCAATCTTATGTGCTCCCCTATGCTCACGCAGACGCCTTGGTAAATTATCGTAATACACGACGGATATACCGCGACAAAAATTGTCGATTTTTTTTCGATTTTCTAGGTCAAAATGTAAGATGAGGCAGAATGGTACAATAAAAAATATCGCGGTATATCCGGGTTTTCCGGTATGTCTAAAATGCAACACACGCTGTCACACGCATATTAATCCTCATCATGGTTCACAACTTCCCATGTCATACCATTCTCTCTTAATCACTTTACTTCGATTAGTTTCTAATGTGTCTGTGTCTAGATGCCAATAGCCTACATATTAAAAACTATTCCTCATTTTCGCTTTTACACTCAGCTTTATCTTTTTTTCTAACCGTAATCATTGTCCTCCTTATTAGCATAATCTTCGTGCTCAACCTTAACCTGCAGAGACACCTTCGTTTGTCTATTCTCTGAACTAGATGCGCATTTGATACTTTAGGTTTGCCGCCTAAATAACAACAGCTCGCACTGCACACAATTAAACACATTGCAGACAACTCATTTTCCCCTCACCCTCATCCTCATCCTCATCTCATCTTCATCTCATCCTCACCTCATCCTCATCCTCATCCTCATCCTCATCCTCATCCTCATCCTCATCCTCATCCTCATCCTCATCCTCATCCTCATCCTCATCCTCATCCTCATCCTCAATCCTCATCCTCATCCTCATCCTCATCCTCATCCTCATCCTCATCCTCATCCTCATCCTCATCCTCATCCTCATCCTCATCTCCCTCATCCTCATCCTCATCTCCTCATCCTCATCCTCATCCTCATCCTCATCATCATCCTCATCCTCTATCCTCATCCTTATCCTCATCCTCATACTCATCCTTATCCTCATCCTCATCCTCATCCTCATCCTCATCCACATCCTCATCCACATACTCATCCTCATACTCATCTCATACTCATCCTCATCCTTATCCTCATCCTCATCCTCATCCTCATCCTCATCCTCATCCTCATGCTCATCCACATCCCCATCCACATACTCATCCTCATACTCATCCTTATCCTCATCCTCATCCTCATCCACATCCTCATTCACATACTCATCCTGATCCTCATCCTCATCCTCATCATCATCTTCATCCTCATCCTCATTCTCATCCTCATCCCCATCCTCATCCTCATCCTCATCCTCATCCTCATTCTCATCCTCATCCTCATCCTCATCCTCATCCTCATCCTCATCCTCCATCCTCATCCTCATCCTCATCCTCATCCTCATCCTCATCCTCATCCTCATCCTTATCCTCATCCTCATCCACATCCTCATCCACATCCTCATCCACATACTCATCCTCATACTCATCCTTGTCCTCATCCTCATCCTCATCCACATCCTCATCCACATAACTCCATCCTCATCCACATCCTCAATCACATACTCATCCTCATCCTCATCCTCATCCTCATCCTCATCCTCATCCTCATTATCATCATCATCCTCATCCTCATCCTCATCCTCATCCTCATCCTCATCCTCATCCTCATCCTCATCCTCATCCTCATCCTCATCCTCATCCTCATCCTCATCCTCATCCACATCGTCATCCCTTATCCTCATCCTCATCCTCATTCTCATCTTCATCCTCATCCTCATCCTCATCCTCATACTCATCCTCATCCTCGTGCTAGGCTGCATCGTCATGTTTATCGCCATGCTAATTTTCATCATTTTTTCAAACTTGCATGCATGTTAATTTTTTCAAGTCACTAAAATTCAACTTATTTGCTAGTTCTGCGGCTGCGTGCAGATGGTATCAAACTGCACCTCAAAGGTTGAATAAAATTCAGCGTGAGTCGTTGTTCAGACTAATTTTCTCCGTTCAACGTCAGTCTTCATCCTTATTTTTATCCTTATCCTCGTCATGATCCTATCAATGTTCTAGTCCTTAACCTCAGTCTCAAGCTCAACTTTATCTCCATTCTGATCCTCAGCCTCATTTTCGTGCTAGGCTGCATCATCATTTGCCAACCGTATACGCTGTCGGCTAATATATTACACAGTCCGTGTGCAGTCCGTTAATTAACGTCCGCGCGCGAGATAACGTGCGTAATTAATTGCTGCGCTGCGCGCGCCTACCTACGGTGCAGCCATGAGTGTGTAATATTTTAGCCGACAGCGTATAATGCAATCATATCGGTAGGAAAACACAGAGTTACTTTAAGACACTACTTTAAATTAACGTATATCTGCGGCACATGCCGTTGCCTTCTACAGACATAGACCAAACCAAATTTAAACAATCTAGCATTACGCTATAGTAAGAAAAGAATTGTTTAATTTGCAGGAGAATATAATCTAGTCAAGTTGTTGAACTAATGGGGTGAATCACCCATTAAGACGTCTGCAGCAGAAGCTGTCGCTAATTGAACACAGACTAAAGGTTAATAAATCCAAAAAAAATTTACTGAGCGAGCACCCACAGAGGATTTGGTATAGTCTAGATGGTATAGTCTAGACGCTTAGATACGACAGATGGAATTCGCTTTGACATGCCAGCTGTTGACGTTTGAACATGCTACTTACAGAAAATTTTTTGCGAGTTTCAAGTAAAGGAAGATACTGGTGACGGGTCGACATTCGAATACTTTTTTCAGTCAATCGTGGATGCTCAACCATTTGTAACGGACTACTGTCTCTGTGTGCTACCACGAATGTGGGCACGGGTTCGTAGATCCTAAGTTGTGCACGAGTGTATTATACCCTGTGCTGTCTACACCAGACATGGATCACCTCGCGCTCATTTACCCTTACGACAACTCTGAGGGTAAGGGTCATGCTAACCCATACAACCGTTCGCAATCACCCCACTTAGTTCTTAAACAACCAGTCAGAAAACTCACAAAATATCCTCACCCTCAAGCGGCAAGTCAAAACAATCGATCAGTTCTCAATCCAACTGCGAGGTGTGTTTAAGGGTATGAGTGTAAGGCAAGCCATAGTGCGAAGCTTTTCTACCGCGCAAGGCCAATAAATTGCACGTAAAAATTTTGAAAGTGCACAGTTCTAGTAAATGTGCACAAGGTTGCGGTTTCGTTGGCGCTTAGACTGCAGACTGTATAAAAATTCTCTGAATCACTTCAGTGTCTCGCTTGTTTAAACTCAGAACCAAAGTGAATTTACGCTGGTCAGCTTTATCGCCTGCCAACAAAGCAGATAAACGAAGCCCCGATTCTGCCATTGCTGCAAATGATACTTCATCATCAGCTGCTACAGTGTCATCAGCATCTTTATTAACCGTAGTGTCGGAACTGGTAATACAGCATCCGCGCTCGCGATGTTGAATCTGGACTCAAGGCAGTTTGCATCCAAGAGAATGGTACAGAATGGTCGGTCACGAAAAAACCCCAAAGTGGCTTGTAATGAAGCATAAACACTGCATGGTGGTAAATTCGAATTCACACGTCAACTTCGTGGTTTTTTGTGCAACGGGAAAAATCGATGAGAAAAAACCACAAAGTTGCTTGTTCGAAAGCGTAAGAGCAGCATGGTCATAAAATCGAATTCACATGTCAACTTCATGGGTTTTTTTGCAACGGGAACAGCAGGCGAAGAAAGACGTGTTTGCGGTAATGTTGCATCCGAAACAATGTGTGGCTTGGCCGGATCACAAGTCGACTCATAACGAAGAACAACAACTGCAATTTCTTCGATAATGTATGCGCAAGAATAAGCTTATGCTAATGCAGCCTCAAGCAAGATCAAAACACGTCTTATCGTTCGATGATATAATCAGTCTCCAATGGTAATTAATGATCGCTGAGTGCATGCAAAAACCACAAAGTTGGTTGATCGTTTCATGTTTAAATTGATAAAAAATTCTACAATTTTACAGTCGCTTCGTGGTTTTGCGAGAAGAACAACTCAGGTAAATTAGTGTATTCGATAAAATGTTTAATCTTACGTATTCGCTGACACTTTCGGCAACAATGCTTTGCTGCGCTACGTTTGCACCGGACACGTCACCAAATCATTCGTAAAGCATTTCAATGCCTCGTTTAAGTAACGAAAATTGACCGATTACCTCATACGAATGTCGAATGTTACTGAAATGAAGCTCGGTTCGCATATCTTGAGAAATGCCACTAATGGTAGCTATAGTTTCGTCGCCCAAAGCATCGTAAAGCCATGTTGCGGCTTTTGGCCACGGTTTGGTTGTGCTATAATACAGTGTCAAATAGAAGAAAAAGAGTTTTTACGGTTATGCGGATAAGGCGTTGCAAATGCAAACTGATTTCAGTGAAATTCTACGCAAGAAGGGAAACCCTCAAACTCTCACGCAATACCCCCAGCTAAACCCTCACTTGCTTTTGAGTAGTTCTCGTATTGCCCTTGTTGTCGGTCTAGACCAGAAAACCCTCGACTGACCCTCAACTTTACTAAACAAACCCTTTGGCACCCTCAGTAAAAAACTTTTTACACTCGTTGTTCTTACCTGAGGGTACAGAGGTGATCCATGTCTGGTCGACACTGAAGTTGGTACTTATTTAAATAAATGATTCAGCATTATTTCACTTTACTGTATGACTTTATTAAGTTACATCATATTGTCACAGTTGACCTCACTCTTGCGTTGCTACAACGCTCGCAACGCTCGCACCAGGCTTTCACAAGCTCGCTATAGAGTGTCACTCTGACATACACAACGGCCTTCCTCGACCTCTCCATAGGCTTCGGCCCTCGCGTATATGGTGATCTCTCACACTTGACAACCTTGGCTTTCTGCTTTCGCAGTAAATTAACGCACCGTTTGGCTTCTAAAGCGAGGGAAAAGACCATCAATATGGATTTTTCAAGTCGTGCTCGGACACGTGGCGGCATATTTCGTCGTGCACCGCCTCGTGCAAAAGCAGCGCGTTTAATCTAGCCATTGGCAAACTTTTACGGGCAGTAGGGATACGCGTTAATTTTTTCAACTACTTGATTTGACTGTAAAAACTACATCACTGTGCTCGCCGTATTCGACTCATTATAGTGAAGTAATGTTAGTTTTGTTATTTAGTGCCTAACAAAAAACATCTCTATAGACTCAAGTT
Source organism: Bryoerythrophyllum caledonicum (assembly GCA_963971425.1). Taxonomy (NCBI): domain Eukaryota; kingdom Viridiplantae; phylum Streptophyta; class Bryopsida; order Pottiales; family Pottiaceae; genus Bryoerythrophyllum; species Bryoerythrophyllum caledonicum. Next base: position 9,421 of record CAXARX010000616.1, on the reverse strand, counting down.
TTGCGTTGTGTACACGGGTTCATCAATACGGTTTACACAATGGCTCACGTTTGTTTTGACAAACATCGATTCCTACAATATGAACGATTAACTGAAAGTGAAAGTCACTGGAATCGTTTGTGCGAGCTGTATTATCACGTTTCTTACCCAACAGGCGCGCGCAGAGGCATGATGCAGTATACCGTACACGCATATGATTTAGTTTTTTGGCGAGTGCATTTCGATACCTGCAGTAGTTAAAACTTGCTTTCCAGAAGCAACAGTGAATTATGTTTTTCGTATGATCCTCACAAGACTGCGGAAAAAAGTATGACGCAGTGTGTAAACCGTATTGATGAACCCGTGTACACAACGCAAAACTTGAGTCTATAGAGATGTTTTTTGTTAGGCACTAAATAACAAAACTAACATTACTTCACTATAATGAGTCGAATACGGCGAGCACAGTGATGTAGTTTTTACAGTCAAATCAAGTAGTTGAAAAAATTAACGCGTATCCCTACTGCCCGTAAAGTTTGCCAATGGCTAGATTAAACGCGCTGTGCAAAAGGTAGTCATCGTAGAGCCATCGCTGGCAATGACGTTAGTCGAAGCTCGACTCGAAGTGTTTGTAGTGGTCGCGGTCGACTGGCCAGTACAGCCCCTCCTGAACTGCCGCCTGCAGGCAGTCCATCACCAGCTTCAGCGTCAAGTGAGGCTGAAATGGTTGCGAAAAGTAATTAGGTGGATCCGATTGCATTGCTGACCAGCGAATTTGGCGTAATGCGAGCGTGAATGCTAGCCGTGACGGCAAGTGAAGCTCAACTACAAGCACAAGCCAACCCGACTAAAACCGGTGCGGTCGTGGAAGATATTTCGGATGCGGACGTCTCTATCATAACGGTTGTGACAGCAAACACGTTCAAAACTGCAAACAGTCGGTTTGTTGCGGAGTTTCGACCTATGAGGCCAACATGGTACACGGCCACTTATGGCAGCGCTGGAACGGAAGCAGATGCTGCTGATGACATCCAACTGCGGGAAATAATGGAAGCCGCAATGGCATCGGGCACGAAGAGTTCGAATAAACTGAAAAGCGTGCACCAAACAGCTCAAATGTTGCAGCAAGTGGTGCGTAAGTTTGATTCCTCCAAGGGTCACGATAATTTGTGGTGTTAGGCATGGCTTTCATAGACGAGCACGTGCGTGCAATAACGGTCGAAAATCGCAATTTATTGCGGCGTGGATCAGATCCCGAGTGCGTGAAATCGCGCTGTTGCACAGTCAGCTCAACGCATGTTGCACGGGTCGTGCATGCAACAACGTTACCGCGACGCACACAGCAAATAGTGACGCTAAGCGTTCTGAACGGTCTCGACGACACTTATCTTGCTGTTAGGTGCGACGTGTTGGTTCAATCGCATGCTCGTTTCAAAGAGCTAACAGGTCTGTTAGCCAGTAAGGGCGTCGTGTATGTCGGCGATAAAGTCACCATAGAGATGGCAGCGAATTTGTCTGAAAGACCAGTTACACTACAACTGGACCAGTTTTAGGGTCGTGTCATGGATGGTATTACCATCATTGATGATGTGGAAGAGCAGCAGTTGCATGTTAATGCCATACAAGAAAGCATTGAAGCTTCGATAGAGTTGAAAGTTAAAATGGCGTCGCAAGTCGCGATGCGGATGCAGCGTGCTGATTTGCAGCTGTCGGCGGACCAAAAGAAGATGCTTGCGACACTGTTGCAAAAATACTGACAATTATTTGCATTTGAAGAGTCCGAATTCGGATGCACGGATCTCGTCGTCCACGACATACACACGGGTGGTGCCGCTGCTATCAAGCAGCAAAATTTGTATTGGCAGAATCCGCTAATGTACTAGCGGATAATGACTTTGCTTAGCCAAATGCTGAAGCAGGGCTTATTCTCGCCGTCGAATTCTCACTGGTCGTCGCCGATTATCTTGATAAAAAAAAAAAGACGGGCGCGACGCGCTTTTGTGTCGATTACCGAAAATGAAACGCAGTCAGACAGACTGCCATCCGCTCCCGAACATCGAGCAATCTTTAGCTGCAATAAGCAATGCAATTCATTTTACGACGCTAGATTTAGTCAGTGGTTTTTTTGGCCAGCCACACTAACTAAAGAAGCGAAACGAAAAACCGCATTTGTGTGCCATGCTGGCTTATTCGAATTTAATCTTCTGCCTTTTGGGCTGAAAAATGCACCGTCGTTTTTTAGCCGACTTATGAACGTAGTTCTAGCTGGCTAAAGTTGGCGCAGTGCGCTGGTATACACCGACGACGTGATTATTTATTCACCAGCAACGTACGTTCGACATTGCCTACGTGTTAAAGCGATGTCAAGGCGCAAACTTGCGCATCGAACCCACCAAGTGTTTTTTTGCTGCGTTCACTATACATTGTTGGACCTGCAAAGCGGCGGCGCATGGTAGCGCTAGCGCACGAAACAGTTGGCCAAATGGGCCTTCAGAAAAGTTTAAAGCCGCGAAACGGCAATTTAGGTTCCCGGGCTTGAGAGCCTTGATAAAAATGCATGTTGAATGCTGCATGTTGTGCGCAAAGCAAAATGTAGCTACGCATGCGACAAGAGCGCCGATTAGGTTACCCAAAGATCAAAGTGGACCGCTTTGTCAAGTCGCTATCGACTTTGTCGGGTCATTGCCGTTATCGCAAGCGAGAAATCGCTACACACTATTCATGCAAGATTAGTACACAAAGTGGCAATTATTGTTCCACTTCCATCCATCGAATCGGAATTAGTCGCTAAAGCAATTTACGAAAGAATTGTTTTGGTGCACGGGGTGCCGGAAATACTGCGCACCGATCAGGATCGCAGTTTTGACTCACGTCTATTGCATGAATTACGCAAACTGCTTGGCGTTCGCAAGACGCAAACAATACCATACAAGCCGCAGTCAGACGGCATGGTGGAGTGGTTCAATCGAACATGGAAGCAGATTGCTGCGATTTCGTGTGAAACTCGTCATGACGACTAAGACAGTATACTGCCGTACGTATGATTTGCGCACCGCGCCGTAGTGCATGCGACAGCAGGCTTTACGCCGTTCTATTTTGTATACGGGCGCAAAGCGCGGCAGCCAGTCGATTGCGAGTTAGAACTCGGCAACGACGGGCAAAAATTGCCGAGAGACCAGCAAGTAGTGCTCATGCAGCAACGTCGTTAGGATGCTGATAAATTTATTCAGCAAGTGTTGCCGCATGCCCGTGCAAGGCAAAAATTTTAGCACGACGTAAAGGCTAAGTTTAAGCTGCTGGCTCTTGGTCAGCGTTTGCTGTGCTGAGTGTGTGAAGCAGTAAGTTGCAAGTACGATATGAGGGACATATGTGGTGGACAAATTGTACGATAGTACTTTTTCTGCAGTGCGGCGAAATGCCGGAGGAAGAATTCGAGCAGTACACCACGATCATTTGAAGCCACTGCGTGGAGATGATGACATTGATATTAATAATACTAATGAGACGCATGCACAAAAAGTGCTCAAGTCTCAAAAGGTGATTGATGATGCGGAGCTGCATGCAGCTGTGGGCAGAAGAATGCAGCAAGATGCTGAGCTGTTGCGACAGCGTGAAAAAGTTTAAAAAGAACAAGAGCGAGCAGGGTCAATCATGTGCCACTGAGGTCGATAATGAGGAAAGGGTCATGCGTTAATCGAGAAAGCACGAGTAGTGCATGAAAAGTTAGCGATATGCTAAATGAGCACAATGACTATGCGTAGAACGCAGTCCAATGAGGGTTGTATGCTGTTGCGGGTTGCAATACAAGATCGTGCGTTTACCGTGTTCGGTCGAGTCTTCGTGCTGCCGGATCAATTCAACGTTGCTCTTGCAAGTAGTGGTTTGAGCGTAGACCTGCGGGTCAGACGTCTGTAGCGTTCGAGACGCCAATTCGTACGAAGAACACGAGAAGTGTAGATATCTCAAGATAAGAATTAAGTGAATAAGTAGGCTGATAGCCCGATACCAATATTGTTATTCTAGGTATACAAACTCAAAACCCTTGGTCGTTTTGATTGTATTGGCATGTTCGCGACATGCTGAACACGGTGCAGGATTTCGGAGAAATCGCCTATATATGTTTTGCAGTTGCATGGAGAGACTGCCGGGTGTTGAGCGTTTCGAGGACAAAACATTCCAAAAAAATCACATAAAATGAAAGTAAAAATTTTTGTACGCTTTTCGACTTGCATTTGATACGACATCAACAAATTATGAAAGTTGTGAAGTCCGATTCATTTTCCGACACAAAAAAAATCGGTGAAAAATACGGTTACCCTCGCAAACGAGTCACGTGACTGCGCTTTAAGACTTGCTTGTAACTTTTTATTTCTTTTACAGTACTTTCAACATAAGCCCGCATTTATCGACCCGACTCTGTTATAAGTCACGTGACCGTCCCAAACAAGTAGCGTGCCAAGCTTTTGTTTACAGTATGCGCGTTTTTTGACCGTTTTTTGGGTATAGCGGGTAGTGAGGTGTACAAGCACGTTTTGTGCACGTTTCGTGCTTCGGAACCTCTCTACCCACTATACCCAAAAAACGGTCAAAAAGCGCGCATACTGTAGACACCAACGAACGTCAAAAAATGCGCAGAATTCGAAAAAATTTATTACAGCCCTCTTTACAGCAACGTGCAGCCGCTGGAGGTTGAGGGGGAAACAGTCGCACGGAGAGCAATGAACAGTGTCGGAAACATGCCAATACAATCAAAACGACCAAGGGTTTTGAGTTTGTATACCTAGAATAACACTATTGCCAGATACGTGTAGCATGCGTGTGGTCCAGCATCTTCAAGCATGGAAAATTCTTTGGTAGGACTGAGATCTTTGGGTAAAAAAGTTATGTTTTCTTTTGAAAGTTTCTACGGGAATATAATAAAACGGACGGAATGTCTGAACATACGAATTCGCAGAATACGCAAAAAACAAAGCTGTGATAGTATAATGATGCGCACGAAAATGCGCTGCAGGCGGCGCAGATAAGTAAATGGCGAAAAGTCGCAATGCAAGAGATCGGTGAATGCATCGGATGCGAAAGAAGCAGGTACCGACGCACAAGTTTATAGTTTATTTTAATTCATGCCGATGGCTCTTTGGAGTTTGTGTTGCTCTGTCGACAGAGACTTATTTTATTGATAAGCCGGCTCTAACGAGCTCGAACTGATGCTGTGTGATTTTTGCAGAGCATTAAGTGTTGTTCGGTATTTTAAAAATAATGGCGCAGGCTTCGTCGAGCTTTGCTGTTGTTCTACAAAAAAGTACTGATGTTGTATCCTTAATTGTATTAACTCATAAAGATGCGTAGCATGAAATCATTTCTGTTTCCTAAACCTTGTTGTATTGTATACCTACTGCAGGCACAACGATCTGTGCGCAACCGATACCGGCTTGATCAACCGATATCGCGCGCATACGGATTGGCTCATTGCCAACAAATTCTCTTCGTGGCGAAGCCGCGCACGTATTGTGCGTGAGTACCACAACTCTCCGGAATCGGACTTTTGGTGCAGCGTGCGTGGGCATCTGCACAGTGGCGCTTCGGCGCTAAAAGTTGATAAACGGGAAACCGCTCAGCACGCTGGACAGCGGTTGTGCGGCCGCCGAATGACGGAGCCATTTTATGGCGGGAGAGTTTGACGGACTACTGTCCATGTGTGCACCCACGAGTGTGGGCACAGGGTCGTAGATTCTACGTTGTACACGAGTGTGCCCTGTTCGGTGCTATTTTCACTGTAGTTGGTACTTATTTGAATGAATGATTCAGTATGATTTTACTTTATTGTGTGACTTTATTAAGTTACATCAGATTGTCACAGTTGACCTCAACCTTGCGTTGCTCCAACGCTCGCAACGCTTGCACCAGGCTTTCACAAGCTTATTATAGAGTGTCACTCTGACATACACAACGGTCGTTTCCGACCTCTCCCGACAGGCCTCTGCCCTCGCATATATGTTGATCTCTGACACATTGAGAGCGTAAGTTGCAACATAATTCCACAGTTATTCGAACTAGCTAAGGAAGTAATTATGACAGTCTAACACGGTTTGTGTTTTCAGTGCAAATCGTCAGTGATTTACTGTTATAAAGAATTTCGAAGCCGATTCGTAAGGTGCAGTTACTGTAACCTGCTTTGTTTTTGAGTCCTTTCATGCGGTAGTAAACAGCTAGATTGCAGACACGTCTACAATATAAAAGAACTGGAACGCAAACCCGTTTTCAGTAAACATAAACAAGTCATATAATAGCTGATGAAGCATCACAAATTGAACTAGAAATTTAAGACCTTCATTTAAGTGTTTTTCTATAATAAAAGCACTGTTTTCTTCTGTTTTTCTTTAATGACATCTTTATCGTTACTATACGGTTGCCCGGATGCTGCGCGTCCGAAGCGCCGCTAAAGCAATGTCCGTATACGGCGCGTTCAACAAATAGAACTGTTAAGTTCAGTATTTTTAAACATCGCATCAATGAACACCAACCCAATCGTCAAGATCCGAAGGTTTTGACACGTATTAATTGATGTTTTACCTACTGTAAAACATCACTTTTAAAACAATGAATTTTTGTGCAGAGAGTTAGTGGTTTGAAGAAATGACGGATTTGATTTTGGAAACGTGTTGTTTCCTAGTAGAACAGAATACTACTAGGGTGCCGGAGAACCACGGATATACCGCGATATTTTTTACTGCACAATTCTGTCCCAAAATCGCGATTTGAGTGAAACGAACGAAAAAACAAACACTTTTTTTTGCGGTGTATTTGGGGTTTTTTGGTGGTTGTTTTAATAACTATGTATGGTCGCGATAGGCCCCTGAACACCTTCCTTCAGTTTTTTCGAAAAGCCAACCACGTACAGTACTCATCAAATAAGTCAGCCACTAAAAACTTACTTCGAACGAAGTCACGTGAACTTATTCAAAAAGTTGCATACAAGATCACGTGACTATTCTCGAAGTCGGTTTTTGATGGCTGACTTAGGCGAGTATTGTATGTAGCATGTACCCGCCTTCTATTGGGATTGGCAATATGGCCATGCTCTTTACGCACTTTGATAAATAAATTACTTTGAACTAAACAAACTATTTGCAGAACATGCCGTTGTCATTGAAACACGGACGCGAAAACAAAAGGTTAAACTTATGAATATCGAGCTGCCGTGAATCTGTAGATAATTAGCTCGCGACTCACTTCGTTTGAGAATTACTTTGAATTAAGACGTTTACAGTAGCAACTTTTGCTAGCTAAGCAGAAACTCAAAGTCATCAAATCCAAACAAGACATTACTTTGAATCAAGGAATATCTGCGCCACATAGCGTTGCCTTTTACAGACACAAACCCAACCATAATCAATTAATTCGGTCTTACACTAGTAAGAGAGAAAGTTGTTTACCATGCAGGGAAGAATAATCAAGTCAAGTCACTGAGCAAAGGGGCTGAATTACCCATGTTAAAAAGACTTAAAAACTAAGAACTAGATAGGTGATTATGAATTATTTTAGCATTGTAGCTGAGAATTATACGTGAAATTATATCAAATAGTGGTTGAGAAAGACCTAATATTTTGAATGTTCGAATCATGTCAGGATGTGTAAATCCACGAGCTTCAATCCATACACCATGCACTGTAGTGATGCCGCGTGGCAGTTTGTATTCATTTTCAAACCAACATATAGCAAGCTCATATTTGGTACGCTTTTCCTCTTTCTGACTCAGAGCATCTGCAACACCTTTTTCCATTCGAATCGTTGGATCTAGAATTACGGCTTTTGTTCGTTTCTCGTTTACCGCAAAGATTTCAGGCCTGCGTAAGATGCTATCATCCTTTTCGTAATTTTTTTGCGTAATAACGGTAGTATATCTTTTTGCACGCAATTCGGAAAAACTATTAATTTTTCGATTTTGCTATGTCTCTCACATATGGATAAATTTCACATTTGCTTAGCACATGCCACAGAGTTCGCGAATTTTCGTATCCTTCGATTTTCCGTTCGAACACGACGGCAAAATTGTCCGCTTATAGGCAGCTGAAGACGGGGATTCGTTTCGGCAAAAACAACTTCCTATCTAGCCGTCACTGTCGGCTACCAGGCACTTTCGCTGACGTCACCTTTTTTTAGCCAGCCACTGATTCATTTGTGGGCAATGTTTGTACATATCAACGCCATATTCTGATGGCAACTTGCGCCATTCGACACACGCTCTGTCGCGCAACTCACCCCGAAGCTGCACCAATACAAGTCGAGAGAGATACCCTTAAGCTCCGGATAACTACCGAGTTTTTTGTTGATCATAGCGGCGCGCTTGTCACTCGTAAGTACTGATTCAGTTTAAACATTTTGATGGGGTCTGCTCATGTAAACATTAACTCGGCAGTTAAGCGGGTCGGCAGTTGTCCGGAGCCTAACGATATTTATGCACGAATAAGTAAAGCAATGGCTGAAGACAAATTAATATGAAAAATAGAAATTAAAGAGTGACATACGTGTTTTCCTGCAATACAGACACTGTAATCGGTTATTTTTCTTGTAATTGTATCGATAAGTTTTGTCGAAAGCCATAATAGTTTCGATACCTCGAGTGCTCGCCGCGTGCATCGAATCACGTACCATGTACAGTAATTGATTCCGGTGGCCAGCGAAACTGTGCAGCAAAAAATGGAGTGGTCGGTATACAGCGCGCCTTTCTTTGGAAGCTTCTCCGGCCGCCTCATCGCCCCGTTCCATTCGTATTGTGTAACCTTGTATTAATGACTTCAAACGACTCGGTCATATGGCAATCATATTAATGCGCCGCGGAGTACTGTCGGTCGCGTTGCATTTAACTTCCGTATCTGCATCAGAACCTTTACTGTAAAGTTTTTCTGCTATTAGTTGTACAACTTCCTTATGTGGATGCCCGCAAAGAACTTGGTACAGTTGCAATATTAGGTTTGACAGCTGACATGCGCTCTGCTATGCCAACTGTTACGCTTGAACATGCTGATTGTACCAATTCCTCTGTAGGCCCAAATGTTTTGTTTTTCGAAGCTTCTAATGTCTACACGCACCAACCACGTAACTCAATGTTTCTCTCGTCTGCTTACCAGCAAGCGGCCTCTACCCCGAAAAAATGTTAGAGGAGCGGCAAGCGGAGTGGATTTCGTAGACAAGAAAATCAGACGAGCGGTAACCGGAGCGCAATCGCGATCCTAAAAATAGCGAAGTGGGCGAGGAGCGGATTTTCAGTTATCTGACTTGAACTAAAGGGTAGAAAATATATATTAAATATATATATATATATATTAAACTGCTAATTGTACATCTGCAAGCAGGTCCATAACAGATTTTCAATCCGAAGTTCGATAGCACGATAACGGCAATTAATGTCTAAATTCAACTGGTTAACCGTTTTTCGCCGGGG
>CAXARX010000614.1:0-20933 GCA_963971425.1 Bryoerythrophyllum caledonicum | reverse complement strand
AGTTATGGTTTTTTTTGAAATGAATGGAGTATAGAATAGTAGATGTTGATGTATTATGGCTAGATTTGAGACTGATTATGTTGGAATCAATGAATTCTATAATTGTACTAGAAGTTCGGATAACTTTAGACAATTGAGGTATTTGATTAGTAATTACATTTTATAAACCAACAATCTTGGTGTCAAGAACATCCGCATATAGGAAATTGTTTTGTACTGTCTATTGATTTTTTTTGGTGTCATTTTTATAATTGATGTTGATGTGTAGTTATTACAATATTACATGCTTTCTATTTTGGTGTTTGTATTTCATTAATGAATGTTTGAGTTGTTTGTTTTCAACAAATATATGAATTAAAGTGCATTCTAATGAATTCGATTTTAAATGAACTTTTCATTTGAAAATGTTTATAATAGTCGCTTAATGTTTACAATAGATGAAAGTGAGTGTCCAGTGTGGATTTTAGATGTTATACATAAAATTAAATCTTTGATTGTGTTTTCTATAGTTATTGTATAAATTATGAAGCAAAAATTAAATATAATATTTTTTTCATTTGCAAATTATATTTTGACAATATGTGCATTACATCAATGAAATGTTATACTCTACAAAAGGCATTTTTTAGATATTTTTGGAATGGTGATGATTTAAAATTAAAACCTTTAGGACCTTTAGATCATTGATGAAAATTTTGAAAATTCACGCACATTTAATTTGCCCCAAAAAAAGAGAACAAATGAGTAAATCTTGAAATCATTAAAAATTTCATCATGTGTACTTTTAATATGCCACGTGCACTTTTAATGAAACAGGTGTTTTATTGGGAAGAACATCATATTCTCCACGACAGTCAAGAAGGATTCCCCGCCGAAAGAAGCACAGCTAGACAACTACAATGCATAATGGCACCGCTTGAAGATGCAAGATTCACTAAGAAAGATATATATAATGTACATAGATTTCAAAAACGCATGCGGCTCTGGACCACGAAAGATTACTAGCAATTATAAAAGACCTAGAATACCCAGTGGACCCTGTTACACTAATGGGCAACATATATCACCGATCCAACACAATATACATCAGTGAATACTTCCGCAAAACAAAGCCCATACATATTCCTAATATTCTTAGAACCACTACTACGATGGTTACAAAAAGGCAACCATGGATACACCTTCGGCACATCCTCTACAACAATAAACTCAGCCGCATACGCTGATGACATAACAATCTTCACAAACAACATCCAAGCAATACAAAAGCAACTTAATAAAATAGAAAAGTACTGCACATGGGTTGGCATGGACTTACATATATCTAAATGCACCATTATAGGTTGTTCTAACAAATCAAAATCAAAACCCCAAGCATTCAAAACACTAATACAATCACATAAAATAGCATATAGAAGCCAACTTGTACCGGTCCTACACCAAAACGAGCCATACACATATTTAGGAATACAATTAATATCCACACTAAAATGGAAACTACAAAAGTACAAATACACACCACAACTACTAAAATCATAAATCAATATAAACAACTAACAAAATGTCCACCCTCTATTAAACAAAAAATTAACAAGGTAGACACCGTTATCCGAGCCGAGATTGCATACAACTTCTATGCACTCCCTTATTCATTACTTCCCATCAAAAAACTTGATAAAAAAATCATAGGAGTCCAAAAAATAATTTGTGGGCTACCAAAATGCACCTCAAATATCATCACCCAATTACCACATGATGCATTCGGGTTAGAAGCCTTCTCACTACAAAATGCATACTAAAGATATATAAATGAACAACTACGTAATGGTCAAAAGGATGTTGAAAGATTAGGCAATATCTACAGAGGGCTAGTACAACATATAGTAGCAAAATATGGAGGCACAGAAGAACTATCGAGAATCAAATAACAAAATTGCACACGTTCCTCTACCATACATACAATCTTCTTCATGAAAGAAGCCCGGGGTGCTCTCATCGAAAGCATAGATGTAAACCTCCAACTCCACAAAGAGATCTAGAAAAAGAAAGGTTTATGCAAGTTACAACTGAACTACCACATCTCAACACAGCCATATCACGCAAGCTAATAGATACACTAATAACAAATAACATATACAAAATCAAACACATCTTATTACCAAACGCCTCTAAACTAATGTCACTAGATGACTTCAAAGTATACTATAAATCCCCAAACAAAACAGAGACAAATGCACCAAAAACAGCACAAAAACTCTTTTGCCTACCAAACTGCAGACCAGTATGCCAAAGCACATGCCAAAAACACCACCAACCTAGGACACTTTAAAACAAATATACAAGTAAACAACAATAACATCACGCCTAGGAACCCCCAACCCCAACCCCAAACCCCTCCACCGCCAACTAGGATAACTACACCTATATTCCCCCTACTAACAGCAAACCTAAATAAAACCCCCATACAAGCCATCATACAACACAAAACCACCAATACAAAAGACAAACATAAAATCCCAAAAACAAATAATATGTACCTATGCCAATGGCTATTCCACAATATAACCTACTCTAAATGGATACCACAACAAGATCTCTTCCCGCTAAACGAACCAATAACAGTTCAACACAACATCAACCAACTACCTGCCTACTACACAAGCCAAAAACATCAAGACTACAAAAACATCATTCAACACCAATTCATACAAGAACAATTTCGCCGCACAAGAAACATCCCACCACCAACATCAATACCACTCACCTACATCACCACAATAGAATGCAACCCTGAAAAAGAAATAATCACCAACACAAACACATTTCAAACAATAAAAGAAATAACACACATATAGGACAAAAATGGCACTCACATTACCACTATGCCCACAATTAGACTCAAGTGGCTATGGCAACAATACAACAATAGAATATACAACTCAGACAACATAGTCCCGTCTATCCAACCATTTGAAACGGAGGTAGTATAGTTGTACCAGAGATATAAACATAACCAATCCAAAAAAAAACCCCAAATCACCACACTACAGTCTACTAAGTCATATCATCACTTCCCCAAAAAACACATTTAACATCACACACTCATACTTTTCCTCCCCAGTAACATGCTCCATAGAACTAACAAGCTTCTACTCACAACATACGAGAGATATAATCTTAGGTTCCCATCGCTCAGTTTTCGAACACAAATGGGAAGGAAATGGATACGCCCACCCTCACACCAAAGAAACTGCTATACAAACACTACACTAGGCCACACTAACAACCAAAAATAACCCAAGCACATCGACCATAATTGTGATACCCCACACTAATCGGTACAAAAACCTATCACCATATAAAGGCCCATTCCCAGTTACACAAGTACCGGCCTACTTTGTAATATATACCATTGCATATGACACACCGCTAAACCCCCTTGAAACCACCAGGCACATGAAAGAACAACTAGCAATACACATATTATGCATACATCACCAAAATCACGACATAACAACTCCAAACCAAATCAAAACACTTAAAACAACAGTACACAACTTACAAATTCTCCAATCCATGGTCCAATACATCCCAGCCACCCCTCCTAATACAACTGTTAACAAAAACAACAAATCGAATAAACTCAGATACCCACAACATAATACACCAACGCTGGTAAACACACTATTACTACCCGACTACAAAACTACAAACGCACAGAAATTCCCGCCACAATTCGGGTATTTCACAGATGGATCTTTTATACCCCCTATGAAAGATAACAATGGACATTACAAAAATGAAAAAGCATAATATGGTATATACAACCCCAGCAAAAATGAAGTATAAATATCCGAAAGACTCTCTGGCCTTTAAACCATTTTTAGGGCAGAACTCATTGCAATTTACAAAACGATTGAGATCATCACCAAAAAATTCCCAAATGAACCCGCACGCATATTCACTGAGTGCCTCAACTGCATATACGTGCTCAACACCCAACTAAAACACCCAACCACACATAACAACCACGCAGTCAAAACTATACTAGAAACAATAATAGACCTACTAAAAAAGCGTATCCGACCCACAACAATATACAAAGTCAAAGCACATACCAATATTTATGACAATGAACAAGCTGACAAGCTTGCCAAAATTGGATCTCGGTTGGAATGTCGATTCGCAAAAGAGCCCCACAAATTTGCCCACACTACACCATACTACTAACAAAAAGACTCCGGGCCGGGCCCGCATAAACACCGAGACAAGGGACCTATAAGATGTATAAAAACATACATCGCTAACTCTAACCAAGATAATAACCTAGAACTTATGGCAATACAACTCCCCCCACAAAAGCAAATGGACCTCAAACCCCCACATAGAAGCGGAATTATCAAACAAATTTTGGTCTAACCCACCAATAACGGGCCCACAAAAAACTAACCTCCTGAAATTCCGCACTGGCCAATACATGGGAAACGCTAGAAAACAACTAGTTTTCAGAGAGAAAGATTCCCCTCAACATCATGTCTCATATGTTCATCACCTCATGCAGACACTTAGTAGCACCTCCTCTTCGAATGTAAACAACAACACATACATGCTCTAGGAGGTAAAACAACACAACACAGGAGTTCGAGAAATCCGAAAACTAATCCTATCCACACAAAAGCCTATATGATACACACTCATGAACGCATGTACATTTAACAATAGGCCCCAAGAAAAAACCATTCCAAATTGGCTCTTAACATGCACATGCACCAAAACAAGATGCAAATAAATTTGAATATATAGAAAAATAGAAACACTAACCTCTGTAGGAGCCGGCGTGAACAGAGTGTCTATTCGTAATGTTCTTAGCCTAGTGCCCATAGAATAGCACGACCGAAACGCAAACAAGGTGAAAGCATGTCTTATCTTTGATTAGAATTGTGGTTTCCTACTCCGCCTATAACTTTCTAGTTTGAATTGAGGGATGAATGTGTAGAACAAGGATTCAATTTCACCATTTGTTGTGGAAAATAATGCGCTGTCAACATTAATTACAGTGACGGTTTCATTACATGAAATGCTATGTTAACCCTGAAAAGAACCAAGGATTCATAGTTATAAATGAGAAATACAATCAACCATATTTATGAAAAATATATTTCATATAACACCACATTTTATACGACTCCAATAAGAGAAGAACCTTGCTTGTCTTTTATTATAAAATGCTAATAAATTTAAATAAAATGAAGCCTACAAGGACCTACTCAAAACTATTTTAAAAAACATGAAGTCCAATTTGGATTTCTTCGTCCTTGAGGTGGATGTTCTTAATGTTACATTCGGCCACAATTCTCTACATCCATGAACGCTTGTCAAATTAATGCATGATCAACTCTAAAATGGCTTTAAAGTGTTTCATTTCAACATTCTGCTTTGCAAAAATATGTGATCTTCTGTTTCAAAAACATTTCTCCATAAACTTACATACAACCAAATTAGGTGTCTACAGCCCACCTTGTTTAACTATGAATTACTCTTTATATATTTATATATGAACTCCGGGCCGAAGGGGGCCGGCGTAAATAAAGTGTTTGTTCATCTTGATAATGATCAGCAGTCAAGAGAATATATATATATATATATATATATATATATATATATATATATATATATATATATGAACTTCGGGCCGAAGGGGGCCGGCGTAAATAAAGTGTCTGTTCATCTTGATAATGGTCAGCAGTGTCTGTTCATCTTGATAATGGTGAGCAGTCAACAGTACAGTGGCACATTAGTGCAAGACACCTCTCCCCTTTCGGGAATACACACATGAATTACTCAATTTAAATCAAAAATCATCTCATTTCAATTCCTTACCTGCTCTCGTCAATTTATCAATGATTTATTAAGTTCACATTTATAGATTCTAACAGATTGTAAAATTTCTCAATTTATTTTTCTTCATAAATCTAACCATAGGATCTTGTTGATTACTATCAAGTTACTCTTCACTCCAAATTTTAAAGTATTTGATTGTATAGATTTTGAGATACTTACAATTAAATTTCAGTTTTATAAAAAAAACCGTAGTTTTGTTCTCAGACAAAATGACTTTGGGGGCTCATATCTCAAAATTTCCACATTTAAGGAAGTTTGCCTTTCAATTATATAGTTGAAAACATGAAGATTGTTTGAAGCCTCACAATCAACTAAGGAGCATTGGGAAATCAAGAATTTCACTTGACCAAGCGCACTCACTATTTACTTCAACTAATGAGCCCATTGCCCACTTTCATCACCTATGGAATATTATTTTCTCTTGGGATGGCGTTTGATTGGTTAGCACTCCTTCCCATCACAAAATACAATTAACATTCTTGGAGTGATTGACTTTGAAAAATCACCCAATGCATAGTTATTGTCCAAATCAAGAAAAAAAAAAAAAAAAACTATGGAAAGCCAACACAACAAACTACATAAGAAAAATACTAAATTTTGGGTCCGAACAACCCTTGGAGTAGGGCAACAACCACAAAATGGTCGATTGAGTAGTGAGGAGTTATGCACATGCGTGAGACCTTTAATTGGGAGGGAGGTCAACGCTTACAAAGATGGACCTAAAAATGTGTATTGAGCTAACCTTCAAAGTATGAACTCTTAAATAATGCCCATATTGCTAAAATTAATATGTGGACTTCAAACCTACTCCAACTTCAAAAGAATGCCCTTGATGGACATCCCATCTGCAAGATCGTGCTAAGTATCCAAAACAAACAAAGAAACGAACCTCTTTTACTGCATAGATTGTAGAAGGCTAATCCAATTCTCCATCCTTGTACTTAGTAATATTCATGATATAGCAAAAATGAACAAGTATTCATGATCCAATGGAGGAGCCCAATCCAATTCAAGTTTGAAAACCTCATCTTGATTTACTCAAACCAGCCTAAAGAGTATTGGCCTCATCATCGAGCCACCAAGGTCGCCATGTAAGATTAATTGTAGATCTAGCCACGCCCTAGTATACAACCCTTTGAAAATCTGAGGGCCGCTTTAGACTACGGTGGAGAAGTGCACTGGTCAAGAATTTTAGGAAAATGGAGCAATGTGATTGGAGCAAATACCAGATTTAGTTTAGACTACGGCCAAGAGTTGTTCGGTGAAGAACTTTGTACATGGATAAGAAAATGACATGGCCGCTTATATGGCAATACTTTTATAGAAGGGGAGTTCTCCGGAGATCAAGTATCTTGTTCGACCTCAAACCCCCGGACAAGAAACTTGGCCACTGGGTAACTCCTAATTCACTACTAACCTGAAATAGCCATGTCTTGGACAAAACTTTTGGATCCACGTTTGGGCCGGCTATCCTAATAGTCTTGAAATTCTAAAATGCACATTGGAGTTTATGCAAAAGCATGGCTCGTGAAGTGCATCATTCATCCGGAAGCAGTTATTTAGAAGGGTCACGTCTGCCCCTCCGTTGCACTTTGATGATATCATCGCCAACCTGTTAACTACGGTTGAACAGAGTGAATATAAATCTCTCTAAAATATGATGGGCAAACAATATGGTATTTATACATGAAACTCTTTTATATCACACCATTGCTTTGGCCTACGTAGTTTAGAGGATGATTGGCCTGTTGAAAGTATCCAATCACACCTCTACACACATTAGCACATAATTATTTTGCACACTTCTCAACTCCATTTTTGTTATTCACCAAAGGTTATGTAACATTTAGATCTCAAAGCGTAAATATAGACATGTAGACAATGTTAAAGAAAAAGAATCTTGCAAGGTATGTGTAAGCACAACTATCTCTTGTATTAGGGCTTAGGTTTTATGAATTGTTCACAAAAACGAATTCATTATTCTTCCTTGCTTTTATTTCACAACACAAGAAATTTTTTTCATGCACCCCTCCTTCTTGAGCACTTTCCAATGGTACCAAAAAGGTTCCCAACAAACACCATGTTAAGGCACATCCATAGCAAACAAAACAATCAACTTATTTTAATGTATAGACTAGCATTCGCTACACCGTTGTCCCAAAATGTCACACATGCATAGGATCGTATTAGTAATAGTCCAGTAGGAGTGGTAATAATAGTAATTTTTTTAAGTCCTTTTTTTTCCGTGTTTCATAAACTTCCTAATTTTTTGTAGCCATGGATACTTTGAAATTCTGTAACTTTTGGAACGTGGGATGTCCAAACGGCATGAAACAAAGTATGTAGAGTCCCCTCCACTAAGTAAGGTAACCCCCCATGGGTCAACTCACATGTATTCCACAGTTGATTTGATTGAACATCCAAATTTGGAAGCTGATTCAGCTAAAATAAATTGCAATTATATACTCAAAGTATCTGAGAATACATTTATGAGCCGTAAGTGGCTTCTAGACTAGCAATTCCATGTGTTACATCAATTTGAGTCGCATGTGGTATGTGAAGCTTTTTGAAGCAATGCAGATATTTTTGAGAATAGGGAGCTTTGTGAATACTTAAGTCACTCAATTTTGGTTGCAATGTCATGAAGTTGAGTAGTTGTGATGATCTGTGAGTTGAGAAGGTCACTCATACCTAGAAGGATTTGCTACAAAATTTGATTTCTTGTGATGATGTAGTTGTTGGGTTAGTAGCTCATAGAATTGTTCTGTCTGTCATTTAGCAAGTTCATTTTCACTCTCCCTTACTAGTACCATGACAGGTTACTTCTTATCTGTAGAAGAGCAAAGTCTTATTGTGGGAATGAACACATATGGAGCATCTTTGAGTGATATTGCAAATGTAGTTAGAAAATCAAAAAAGAGCATTTCATTAGTCCTCAAGAGATATCGAGAGCGAGGTTCAATACAAATAGCAAAAAGATCTGGACGTCCAAAAAAGTTGCAAGAGATTGATCGACGAGTTCTCAAATATGAGATTGTCAAGAATTGTAGAATACCTCTTGCAGAACTTGCTAGTAGCTTGCCCATTTCTGTGAGTATGAATACCATACGAAAAGAAGTGCATGACCTTGGATTTGGCAACCGAATTGCCAAAAAGAAACCTTTTTTGAATGAAAGACACAAGAAATTGAGGTTAGCCTTTGCAAAAGAGCATAAATATTGGACGGTGGAACAATGGAAGTTGGTTATTTGGAGTGATGAGTCATCATTTGAGATCGGTGCTTATTTTTTGTAGCCATGGATACTTTGAAATTCTGTAACTTTTGGAACGTGGGATGTCCAAACGGCATGAAACAAAGTATGTATAGTACAATCCTCTTTGTTGAGCACTTTCCAACTATACAAAAAAAATGCCCCTCGTAGACATCTACTCCGCAAGATCCTACCGTATATTCAAAAGAAGCAAAGAAACAAACAACCTCTTTTAATGTGTATAGATTGTAGAAGGCTAATCCTATACTCCATCCTTGTACTTAGTAATATGCATGATATAGCAAAAATGAAGAAGTATTCATGATCCAATGGAGGAGCCCAATCCAATTCAAGTTTGAAAACGTCATCTTCACGACAGTAAAGGTTTTGGCATGAACGAGCCATGCCATAGTGTATAACCCTTATTTGAAAGAAATTTCAAAATTTGAGTGAGATCCTACTCCGGTTAAACTAATTGCCTTGAAATTCTAAAATGCGTTTTGGAGTGTGTGTCAAAGAGTGGCTAATGAAGTGCACATATCATCAAATATCACGTCAGCCCCTCCATTGCACTTAGTTGTTCTCATCGCCTGCCTATTAGCTCGGTGAGAGTGACTATAAGTGCCTATTTCTATAGGTGAAGAGAGTGACTATGAATCCCTCTAAAATATGATGGGCAAACGGTATGGTCTTTATACTTGAAACTCTTATCAACTCTGTTTTTTTTATCCAACAAACATTATGTAACACTTACATGTAAAGAGTTAAATTAGACATGGTAGACAATGATACAGAAATAGAATTTTGCTATAGTTTATCATGTGTTCAAAAGAAGTTTTCCAAACCAATAATTTAGACATGCTAATCAAATTCTTTGATAGACAATAATGTGCACGCACAAATATTTCTTGTATTAGGATTTAGGTTTTATGAATTGTTCAAACAAACGAATTCATTATTCTTTTATGTTTTTCTTTCACAAGACAAAACAAATTTCGTGCACCCCTCCTTGTTGAGCACTTTCCAAGAGTACCAAAAAACACTCTCAACAAACACCATGCCAAGGTACATCCATAACAAACAAAACAATCAACCTACTTTAATGTTCAGACTAGCATAGTCAACATTATTGTCCCAAATTGTTACATATGCATAGGATCGTATTGGTAATAGTCCAGTAAAAGCGGTAATAATAGTAGTTGTTCTTAAGTCTCTTTTACTTCTTCTTTTTCTAGATTTCTTAATTTTTTGTAGCCATGAAGACTTTGAAATTCCATAACTTTTGGAGCATAGGTCCAAACGGCATGAAACAAAGTCCGTACAACCCTCTTCGTCGAGCACTTTCCAATTGTAACCAAAATGCCCCTAATAGACATCCAATGCGCAAGATCCTACTAGAAACAAAGAATCAAACAACCCCTTTTAATGAATACATTGTAGAAGGCAATCGGAGAGGGAATCCACACCGACACTACGGCCCACTTTACACTAGGTCTAGGTGTTAGAAGTACATTTACCGTGTTGGTAATTCCTGTTAGAACATGTGTTAGTTATGTACTTTGACAAACATTCCATGCATGACTATGTGTTAGAAGTACATTTACAGTGTTGGTAATTCCTATTAGAACATGTGTTAGTTATGTACTTTGACAAACATTCCATGCAGGACTATGTGTTAGAAGTACATTTACCGTGTTGGTAATTCCTATTAGAACATGTGTTAGTTATGTACTTTGACAAACATTCCATGCAGGACTATGTGTGTTCACTCTAGTTGTCAATGGTCTAAGTCACTTAGACCATTGTATAAGAGCTCGGGGGTGAGGCTCTTGATTATATCTTGATCATACCTCTACGGTTGGGTGGAGAGCTCCAATTTTATTTGCAATACAAGACTCCTATCTTCTTACACATCTCGTGTGTTTTTTCTACATGGTATCAGAGCCTTGGCGCTCATGTTTGCCCTTAGCGGGTTGAGTAGATTCTTGTGAGATTATTTAGAAGACTTGATCTTTCGATCAACTTGAGGGAGAAGGTTTTTTTATTTTATTTTCTTCTATATCTTTTCTATTTTTAGTACTTTCCTTTAGCATGGCTTCGGAGTACCGCATGATAGAGAAATTTGATGGAGAGAATTGGCACATTTGGAAACTTAAAATTAAGTTCATCCTTATAGACAAAGGTCTTTGGAAGATAGTTTCTGGAAGACTTCAAAAACCTTTTGGGTCAAGAGTGATGCCAGAAGACATTGAGAGGTGGGAAGATCTAGATGAGAGGGCACTGTCATGCATTTGCTTACACATGAAAGATTCGCAACTCCTTAATGTTAGCAAAGCAGAAAGCTCTGCTCAGGCTTGGGAGTCATTAGAGACTCTGTACGAGCACAAAAATGCGGCCAGTCTACTATTTCTTTTGCAGCAATTCTTTACCATCAAGATGAGCGAATGAGATAGCATCGCGGCCCACATCAACAAAGTTCGGGAACTTGCCGAGCAACTTGCGTCAATCGGGGAGAAGGTTTCGGACCTTTGGATGATTATGACGTTGTTGGGGAGTCTTCCGGAATCATACCAAACATTGGTAGTGACATTGGGGACCAAAGAGCCCAATGCTTTGACGATGGAGATGATAACTGCACAGTTACAACAAGAAGAATCGCGCCATCAAGGGAGCGGTTCAACCTCAGAGGCGGCACTGTTCACGACGAAAAAAGATAAGTCATACAACCATAGCCTTGGTGAAAGTAAATCCTCTCATGATCACAAAAAGAATGCCAAATGTCGGTATTGTGGTAAGAAAGGACATTACGAGAAGGAGTGTCGGTCTAAAGAGAGAGACTTGAAATCTGGAAAGCCTAAGAAAGGTTTTCAGAAGAACCAAGCAAATACAGTTAAAGCCGATGAAGATGACACGGCTTTTGTAACAGCTTTGTCCGCGTCATTGTCAAGCGACATTTGGTATCTTGACTCCGGTGCTTCTCAGCACATGACCGGATGTAAACCATGGTTTTCTAAGTATGAAAACCTATCACTAAGTCGCACTGTCACTCTAGGAGATGATAGAGACCTAGTTATCAAAGGAAAGGGTTCGATCCCCTTTCAATTCTTACAAGGTGATTGTATGCATGTACATGACATCCTACACGTAGAAGGTTTACGTAGAAACTTTATTTCTTTGAGCAAGTTGAGGGATCAAAGATATCACATCATATTTGATGATGTAGCAGATATCTTCACGTTCTCGAAGAACGGTGTTTCTTTCACTACTGTTCGTTCAGGCACTTTGTACTTGTTACAAGGATCGGTGCAGACTTCACCGGAGGCACATCTATCATACGCGAAGCATAGCTCGGGGAAGGCCGACCTTTGGCATCAACGGTATGGACACTTGTGCATCAGCAACTTGAAGAAACTCAAAGATGACAACCTTGTTCGTGATTTTGACATCGGTAAGAATTCGACACTTGGATTTTGTGAGGGGTGTGTTTATGGCAAACAACATCGCGACAAATTTCCAAAAGATGGTGGTACAAGGGCTACTCGCATCCTTGAATTGGTGCATAGCGATGTCAACGGCCCTATGAAAACACCAACGCACGAAGGAGCTAAGTACTTTGTGCTTTTCATTGATGACTTCACTCGAAAAACCTTTGCGTATTTTCTAACACAAAAGTCACAAGTGCTTGAGAAATTCAAGGAATTTAAGGCATTTGTCGAGAACGAGACGGGTTGTCAAATCCAAACACTTCGGTCTGACAACGGCGGTGAGTACACATCAAAGGCTTTCAACGTTTTTTGCCAAAATCATGGCATTCAACGCCAATTTAGCACGCCCTACACTCCGCAGCAAAATGGAGTTGCAGAACGCAAGAATCGGACGCTTGTTGAAAGTGCACGATGCATGCTTCAACATGGAGGGCTTTCTAATGTCTTTTGGACTGAGGCAGTCAATACGGCGGTGTATGTACTAAATCGAGCTCCTACATCAGCTGTGAAAGACAAGACTCCACAAGAAGCTTGGTCTGGTAAGAAACCAACTGTTGAACACTTTCGAGTCTTTGGTTGTGATGCATATGCTCATGTTTCAGATGAGAAACGCACCAAACTTGATTCTAAGAGTGTTAAATGTATCTTTCTCGGATATTATGAAGGAACCAAATGCTACAGACTTTTTAATCCTGAGAACAAGAAAATTGTCAAGAGTCGAGATGTCAAGTTTGTTGAGGTGAGAGACACTAAGGAAAAGGAAGGGATAGTGGAGGTTAGTAAAGAACCTCTTCAAGGTATCATCAAAGTTGAACACTTTGGTGATTTAGAGGACTCTTCATCAGGATCAGAGGATGAAAGTGAAGGAAAAGTGGGAGATTTAGCTAATCAGCGTCCATTTTCTATCAAACAAATTCGTTCAGAAGCACGTAAGGTCTCACAAATTGAAGAGTTAGAGTCCATCCCTCCACCTCTCCCTTCTCCTAGAATTACTCGATCACGAACTCGAGAGATGGCACGTGCACAAGCGGAGGCTGCTTCATGTGCTTTGATTCCTTCCACAACGGTCATAGATTCAATATGTATGGCTCATGCTTTTCATACAAGCATTGACGAGCCATTAACTATATCTGAAGCTATGGGAAGGGATGATTCATCAATGTGGAAGGAGGCTATGGAATTAGAATTCCAAAGTCTCATTGTCAACAAGACTTGGGAGCTTGTGCCATTACCAAAGGATCGCAAATCTATTGGTTGCAAATGGATTTACAAGATCAAATACAATGCGGATGGATCAGTGGAGCGCTACAAGGCGAGACTCGTGGCGTTGAGATACCTCCAAAAAGAAGGTATAGACTACACCGAGACCTTTGCTCCAGTTGCAAAGATGACTTCAATTCGCACTCTTCTAGCTCTAGCTACTAGAGACGATGCAGAAATTCATCGGATGGATGTCAAGACAGCGTTTCTAAATGGGGACCTTGAAGAAGAAATTTACATGGATCAACCGAAAGGTTTTTCATGCAAAGGCAAAGAAAATTTGGTATGTAAACTTTCCAAAACCATCTATGGACTCAAACAATCACCAAGAGCTTGGTATAAGAAAATTGACCAATACTTTGAATCGATTGGTTTGAAGAAGAGTCATGCAAATCCTAACATTTATGTGTTAAGGAATGCAACACTTTATCTTATCATTGCATTGTATGTCGATGATTTGATCATGGTTTGTAACAACTTGAGTTTTCTTTCGAAAACCAAAGTTGATCTTTCCAAAGTGTTTGACATGAAGGATCTTGGAGAGATCTTCTACATTTTGGGCCTGCACATCACTCGAGATCGAACTCGTCGCATAATTCACATCAGTCACACAAAGTACATTGAATCCATACTTCAACGATACGGTATGCAAGAATGTAAATCTTTGGCTACTCCCGTAGACGCGAAGGGTAAGTTGTCAAAGGACATGGCTCCACTAACGAGTGACGAGATGAACTCTATGGCAAGTATTCCTTACCAGAGTGCCGTGGGTAGTTTGGCGTATGCAATGATTGGCACTCGAGCTGATATTGCATATGCAGTGGGAGTGTTAGTCAATACATGTCAAACCCTGGACCATTGCATTGGAGTGCAGTTAAACGGATCTTTCGTTACCTCAAGGGTACGATGGATCACGGACTTAGCTACGGTGGAAGTCCAAATCTATCAGTCGTTGGTTATTGTGACGCGGACTATGCGAGAGACATTGACACCCGGAGATCTACTACCGGATACACATTTCTATTTTGTGGAGGTGCTATCAGTTGGAATAGCAAGAAGCAACCAACAATTGCTTTATCAACCACTGAGGTTGAATACATGGCAACTACTCATGCTGCTAAAGAGGCGATTTGGCTTCAACGACTTTTCAGAGACACTGGTTTTTTGCAAGTTTGTCCGATGACCATTTACAGCGATAATCAAAGCTGCATCTCTCTTTCAAGGAATCCAACATTCCATGCACGAACGAAACATGTTGAGATTCATCATCATTTTGTTCGTGAGAAGATAGAAGAGGGCAAGATTGACTTGGTTTTTTGCGGAACTCATGACATGGTCGCAGATGTTTTGACCAAAGGACTTACACGTGAGAAACATAGTCAGTTCAAGGAAATGATGGGAATCATTAAATTGAACTAGTATCTAATATGTCATTAAGTGGGAGTGTTAGAAGTACATTTACCGTGTTGGTAATTCCTATTAGAACATGTGTTAGTTATGTACTTTGACAAACATTCCATGCAGGACTATGTGTTAGTTATGTACTTTGACAAACATTCCATGCAGGACTATGTGTGTTCACTCTAGTTGTCAATGGTCTAAGTCACTTAGACCATTGTATAAGAGCTCGGGGGTGAGGCTCTTGATTATATCTTGATCATACCTCTACGGTTGGGTGGAGAGCTCCAATTTTATTTGCAATACAAAACTCCTATCTTCTTACACATCTCGTGTGTTTTTTCTACACTAGGGTGCTTAGAAGACTAATCCAATTCTCCATCCATGAAATATACTTTGAATTTTTCATGATATATATATATATATATATGATCCAATGGAAGAGCCCAATCCAGTCCTAGTTTTCTTGATTCCCTCAAAGCAGCCCAAAGGTATAAGCTCAATAATAGCCAGGTGTGATTAATTGTAGATCTAGATGGGCCTTAGTTCACAGCCCTTATTTCAAAGAAATTTGAAACTTGAAATGATCCTATTCATTGAGATTTCAAGAGTTCAAGCCGTATCTCAATCCATTTTGAAAGTGGGCCTGATTGTGTGATTAAGCTTGAAATTCGAAAATGGACCCTGAAGTTCATGCAAAAATATGGTGGCTCATGAGGAGCTACTCTCATCCTCTGTCAGATGGATGAAGGGTAGGTCGCCCCTCTGTCGCTCCTTGGTGTTGTCATCGCCATCCACACCACCATGGCTGTACAGAGTGACTATAAACCTCTCTTGAATATGATGGGCAAACGGTATGGGGTTTATACATGAAACTCTTTCATATCACACCATTGCTTGCCCTATTGTGATGAAGAAAGATAGAGCAAGGACAACATGTTGTGATGGATAGCTAAAAGCAAGACACACAACCCTAGAACTCAAGGAAGTAAAACTAATAACTGTATTGTGAGGCTTTGGAGATACATTTATATAGGAAGATATGAACCCTCGGTAGGGGGGTATGAACCCTCGATAGGAGGGCACTATGAATATCATCCATGTAACTAGGATCGTTTATCATCCTATCTCAACACTCCTCCTCGATCCTAGATTACCTCGTTAAAAACTGATCTGTGATAAAAACCTAAGTTAGGAAAAATCCCATAGACAGAAAAGAGTGTAACATCTACTGAGGAACTATCTCATGTAACAAACGCATGCCAGCCTCTTGTACCAATCTCCTATGAGTATAGGCCGGAAGAGCTTCGGTCAACATATCTGATATATTGTTGCTGGATTCGATCTTGGTGATGGTGACTTGGTTTGTTTCCACAAGATCTTGCATGAAGCCGAATAACGCCGGATTGATGTGTTTGGTACAATCTGCCTTGATGAATCCTGAATTTACTTGGCTGACTGCAGCTGCGTTGTCCTCGTAAATGGTTGTGGCCTGCTCGTTGTGGGTTGCGAGGTAGATGAGTGCTCCAACTGCTGCAAGGTAACGTTGCTTGTCTACTTCCTTCTCCTCCTCCTCGCAAGGTCGGTACGGGTCATCACCGCTTTTGCTGTGGGCGATCATTGGTGCAAAAATTGGATTTGCCTCGGCGCCATTGATCGTGGTAGGATGATCCAGCGTCCATTACTTTCGCAGCCAGCAAAACTGCTGACACCTTTCAGGACGCCAAAGTGACGCAGATTGTTGGCCCTACTTAGTTTAGAGGATGATTAGCCCTTGAAAGTATCCAGTCACACCTCTACACATTAGCACATATTCTGTACACTTATCAACTCCATTTTTGTTATCCACTAAACATTATGTAACATTTATGGGGCTTTCCCACTTGCTCTTACCTAGCAGTGTTGCTAAGAGTACTGTATTGAAACAACGAAGACATGAGGTATGTGATGCGTGACGCAGACGTGGCCACAACCTCACGTTAGAGGAATTAACAACGGGTGATCACTAAAGTTCGGTAGTTCACATATGTCGGTGCCATTTGATTTTTAATTATGCAGCTACTGTTGATACAAAGTAGTAACTTAAGAGTGTTCACATATGCAGCTAGGTTTTAGATGGCAAGTTGTTAGCCCAACTGCTTTTTGTTTTGTTAGAAAGTGTTGGTAGCGGCAAAAATCAGGAGAGGACAACTACCATAGCAATATAGCTTTGTTTTCGATCTTTGAATGTCAATCTATACAGTCAATCTTTATGAAATTTTCATCACATGATCTTACATAAAAAACATACAAGATCCTACGGTCATGTTCTATAAATTTAGTTTTTTTTCTCATTTTCGTGGATGAATGGAGCATAAATGGCAATTTGAGTGGTCAGAAAAATGGCCGTGGTCTTTTAGGGGTTAATCTAAAATTGTATGGTTTTTTTGCGGCAAATCTTGTAGAAGTTAATAATTTTGTTGGTTTATTCTCTAAGTCATGTGTAAGTCTAAAATTTTGTAGGGTTTGTTGTCTAGGCTTGATTTGGGTGTAATTATATGAAGGTTTTATTATTTGGGGCCCATTTAAGCCTAAATTTTTGTGCACTTTGAAGAGGAGCTCTATTTTAGTTCAAATGTTTACGGATTCTTAGCTAGGGTTATGTGAGTTCAATTTTTTGGTGGGCTATCATTTAACCCCTAAAAGACCAATTGTCCTAACAAGGAGAATTAGGGATTGAGGTACATTCTAGTGAACTCATTTTTACTCGGATTTGAGAAAAATCTCACGTGTGTACCTCTATGTGTGACGAGAATGATGGTGGGGGAATGTCCCAAAGTCCCTTGGATACATGGGATATTTCTCATCTATCCTTAAGAATACTTAAATTATACACAATAGAGTTATTCGTAAAGTCATCCCTATTTTAAGCAGAATTTATTCTGAAGTTGAGAAGGCAACTATAGTTAAAGTATCTAACTTTTTTGCAAGATTCTTATGACACACAACCTCAAAAGTGGGAACCAAACTTTTTTAGGCACCATTTTGATGGAAAAATAAGTTTCATACCCACTTTTATTCCGACTTTTTCAACTCAACTCGCTTTTTCACAAAACTCATAGGTTTAAACCCCAATTTAGGGTACATTACGAATAACTCTAATTTGTCTCATAAAATTTGGGGATTTATCTTTTTTTTTAAACTTCTTTTCGCCAATTTGCAGAGGATATAATCTACTTAGTTTCCACTATTTGGATTGTTATTCCAATTTATATATTTATCAATTCTCTCATATGTTCCTGTGCGTACGCCATGGTAGTATATTTTCATTCTTAGAAAGAAGAAGGAAAACAAGAAAAAAACAAAAAACAAAAACAAATATTAAAAAGTCAATCTATTCTTAATCCATAGAGGACCAACCATGCAGTTTTTGCATGATTTTTGTTCCTAGGTCCTGAAATCAAATGTTTGAGCTTTGTTGGACTTCGTGATCTCATTACATCTTTAAATTGAATTATGATACATCTTTTGACTGTAGCCATTGGATAATTGGTTTCAATTGGCGATTTTACGGTGTTGAGAAATTTGAAATTCTAGTGTTTGCAATACAAAGGGCTTTCAAAGAATGCTATAATCAAGCATCTTTTTTAATTTCTTCACTTTGTTTTCTTAGCTTCTTGTCAAAATAACCTTTAACTACCTTGAATATCATTTTTAATAATAAAATTGTGAAAAATGTATTTATTTCGAATTTTTATGTCATTTTATCATCCATGGTGGAAGTTCTCCACTAGGCCAATCCTGATTGCAGTCTAAACTCAATCCAATAAAGGACAAGATTTGCTCCAATCATATAGCTCCAATTTCCTACAATTCTTGACTAGTGCAATTCTCCAACGTAGTCTAAAGTGACCTCTTAGGATGTAGTGTACATGTGCGATTGGACACTTTGAGAGGTCAATCTGTAATCTACGTAGGGCAAGCAATGGTGTGATATGAAAGAGTTTCATGTATAAACCCCATACCGTTTGCCCATCATATTCAAGAGAGGTTTATAGTCACTCTGTACAGTGGCGGTGTGGATGGCGATGACAACACCAAGGAGCGACAGAGGGGCGACCTACCCTTCATCCATCTGACAGAGGATGAGAGTAGCTCCTCATAAGCCACCATATTTTTGCATGAACTTCAGGGTCCATTTTCGAATTTCAAGCTTAATCACACAATCAGGCCCACTTTCAAAATGGATTGAGATACGGCTCGAACTCTTGAAATCTCAATGAATAGGATCATTTCAAGTTTCAAATTTCTTTGAAATAAGGGCTGTGAACTAAGGCCCATCTAGATCTACAATTAATCACACCTTGCTATTATTGAGCTTATACCTTTGGGCTGCTTTGAGGGAGTCAAGAAAACTAGGACTGGATTGGGCTCTCCCATTGGATCATATATCTATGTATCATGAAAAATTCAAAGTATATTTCATGGATGGAGAATTGGATTAGTCTTCTAAGCACCCTAGTGTAGAAAAAACACACGAGATGTGTAAAAAGATAGGAGTCTTGTATTGCAAATAAAATTGGAGCTCTCCACCCAACCGTAGAGGTATGATCAAGATATAATCAAGAGCCTCACCCCCGAGCTCTTATACAATGGTCTAAGTGACTTAGACCATTGACAACTAGAGTGAACACACATAGTCCTGCATGGAATGTTTGTCAAAGTACATAACTAACACATGTTCTAATAGGAATTACCAACACGGTAAATGTACTTCTAACACCTAGACCTAGTGTAAAGTGGGCCATAGTGTCAGTGTGGATTCCCTCTCCTATTGCCTTCTACAATGTATTCAATAAAAGGGGTTGTTTGATTCTTTGTTTCTTTTGGATATACAGTAGGATCTTGCGCATTGGATGTCTATTAGGGGCATTTTGGTTACAATTGGAAAGTGCTCGACGAAGAGGGTTGTACGGACTTTGTTTCATGCCGTTTGGACCTATGCTCCAAAGTTATGGAATTTCAAAGTATTCACGGATACAAAAAATTAGGAAATCTTTGAAAAAAAAAAAAACAAAGAAAAAAAAGGAGACTTAAAAACAAGCACTATTATTACCACTTCTACTAAACTATTACTAATACGATCCTCTGCATGTGTGACATTTTGAAACAACGGCATAGCCTATGCTAGTCTAAACATTAAAATAGGTTGATTGTTTTGTTTATTATAGATGTACCGTAACCACTAAAGTCCCAAGGCCTTTTTTTGGCCAAAAACCACTCAAAAGTGCCTTTTCTAATGCAATGCGTAAATTAATTTGAAAAGTCATGTTTTTGCTAATCTAACCGTAGGATCTTACACCTAACTAGTATGAGAATGTGTGGAATGAATTTCAGAAATTTTGACTACACGGATTGCAAAATATCTATGATTGAAGTGAAGAAAACAAGATTTTTTGCAAGTTGCCCGAAAAACAAGATGCTCCATAACTTACACATCACTTATCCAAATTGAATGATTCAAAGCTTTCCATGTAGACAAAAGCATAAACTACTAGGAAAAAAGTTCAAATAAAATAAACTCAAATTTTTGTGATGTATTTTTTGATTGCCCCCTCTCACCTGTTTTCAGGTTATTCGAGCATAACTTTTGCTTTCG
>CAXARX010000613.1:0-22072 GCA_963971425.1 Bryoerythrophyllum caledonicum | reverse complement strand
ACCAACACGACTACCAACGTATAATTGCTTCATAAAATCTACACAGGAAGAATTTTATTTCACAGCATGCACCAAACATTTAAGAATTCCCAATCAGTGAACTCCTACTTCATTCCTTGAGCTCACTGACAGAGCTCAGGGAGCAGAGCACTACCGAAATTGTCCGGAATCAAAATACATTCACATTGCCTATTTTGAATATCATAACTAATGAACAATTATGTACCTGCAGAAAGCACAAGCAATTGATGAACGCCTTCTAATCGTGTTTTATTGATGATTCTCTGTTTTTCTTATCCAGAAAACCCGAATTACATGTGTGGATGCAAAATGCCAAGCGGCGTAGACTGGGTTTCTGTGGTGGCACTAACAAGTGGCCGAACTCTGCATTGGAGGGCTTTGCCGGGGGGTATATTAGCTTCCGCCGCGTGTCATAAACTCTTGACTTATCCACTTCCACCTTATAAGAAATTCTGTCCGATGTGTACATTTCTGTTTTAGAATGTGCTCCACTGGAACATGAGGGCGGAATTGGGTGTTGGATGGTTATAGGTGTGTCTGCCTTATAGGTTTAGGTTGATTTAACCCTTAGAGGTTCATCGGGCTTATTGAAGAAAAAAAACCGTTTTGAAGATAAATTGCGAATCTATAGAAACAAATTTCATCAAATTTGATTTAGTATGGAAGAAATTGTGATTGAACAAAGAATTGAGATCTTTATGCTAAAAATTATTGGGCAGAGATTATTAGCGCAGTAATGGTATCCGATGTAAATTTCGAGAAGAAATTACAGTAAAAATTATTTTTAATTTTTGATGTTATTTTTATTTTTCTTTCTTTCTCTGTAATTTGTGTGTGGGCTTGCGTTGGCAGCAAGGTCGTCGATAATATCTTTCTGTTTTTAATTTTAATTTTAAGAATGCACTTTTAGATGCCCCTGGATTCCTAATAGTGAAATTCTTTGCGGGCTGCCCCTTTACACTCCTCTTGACCTCTCAAGGTTATGGCTCAATCTCTAGTGAAGGTTGTTAAATGTTCAAGAATGAGAGGGAGTTTCATTGCAAAAAAAGAAGATTGTTCAAACTCATTGTTTTACAAATTTTGCACATTTGATAGAAATAAAATAAAATAATTAATGTTGAGTACCAAATTCACTTTTCGACTTAACCCCTAGTTGCCCACGCATTCTCTTTTAAACAATGTATAAATTTCATGGACAATTTTTCTTCTCCAACACTTTTTCTAATATAAATTTTTTACTCTAGATTTTATAGGAAGTTATCTTCATGTTTGTGTGATTAAAGAAAAATAATAATTAATGAAAATTTTATGTCTCATTTCATGGCTATAGTGATTTTATGTCTCATTTCATAGTTGTAGTGATATTCCATGCTTTAAACTTCATTTCCGAAAAGAAAGAATTGTTCAATAAGTTTGTATCAATGCTACCCTTCACAATAGTTCTATAAGGTAGCTAACCCTTAGATGATTGGACTTATCACCATACAATCATCTTTCACTTTACACACTTTGTTTTGATACTATGAATAAGATAAATTTTTAATTATGTTGTTTTAGTAAATGAAGCATTGTGTCTACTACAAATCATGAATATTTCATAAAATTTGGTGAAATTTAGGAAATCTATAAATTAAATTAGGTTGTTTGATTTGTTTTTTTTTAATTGATATCACGAGATCTTCCAATTTGAGTGTCTTTGTCTATGTTCTAAGTACCACTAGAAGTCTCTCAATCAAAAGGAGCGCCCAAATAGTTTGTTTTGTGGCATTGAGGCCTAAGGTGGGAAAGTTATGGAATTTCAAAGCATCCGTGGCTACCGAAAATTAGAAAAATTAGAAAAATAGAAAATGAAAAAGGCTTAAAGACACATAGAACATCCAATTCACTAATTTTGCTCTTCGCCAAGTGCACTGTTAGTAAGACCATTTTAGATTTAGAAAGTTTTGTCAATTTTTGGAAAATATTTTGCAATATTTGTCTTTCATCACAAGTGAAGTTTAAAGTTTTATTTATTTTTATTTAAGTTTCTTTTATTTATTATTTATTTTATTTTATTTATAATTGTATTTCTTAATTCATATAAAAATATTAAATTTCACTAATTAAATTTCATTCTATTTTGCATGTTTTTCATTCATTTTGAATTATTCTATTTAAACATTATATGCTTATCAAAAATCTTTAAAATAAACATTTTTTTTTTTAAAATTTTAAATTTTTAAATTTTCCTTCCTTCAAATAGTTTGTTCAAATCAAAATTGAAATGAAGAAAACAATTTTTTATTTTTTGTTTTTATTTTGAATTTATTTTTATTTTTTTGTCCTTGTTCTCTTCTAATATGCTAGATTAGATCTAAAAAAAATGATTTTATTTTAAAATTAGGAAAAAAAGAGGGGGAAAGACAAATGAAAAAGAAAAAGAATAGAAATGAAGATGAGGAAAAAGAGAGGGGAGCACTTAAGAATAGTGCAAGTGTTCCACTATTCACCAAGAAAAAAAATAAAAATTTATATCTGTTTTTAAAAAAAATTCCAATCTGGATGAGTAATGTCTGTTGATCCAGATCTTGAAGAAAAGAAAAGAAAAGTTGAAAAAAAAAAGGAAAAAAAAAGAAAAAAGTAGAAGAATGAAGAAGAAGGGGATGAAGGGGAGGAGAGGGGGTTCCCCACTCCCCCCCCCGCTCTATACTCTTTTCTTCATCTCCTTCTCCTTCTAAGCCTCCTCCATCTGCATTTTTGTTTTCACTCTTCTTCTTTCTTTTCTTTCATTTTTCCTTCTTAAATTTTCTTTTTCTTTTTCTTTTTCTTTTTTTTTCTTTTTTCTTTCTTTTTTTCTTTTTTTCTTCGAGATTAGAATCAAAATACGATGTTGATCCAAATTGGAAAAACAAATAACCAAATTTCTATTTATTTTTTACTTGTTGAAAAAAATAAAAAATCTTTTTTCTTTATGAACAATGCAAGAACACTTGCATTGTTTATAAGTTTTTGAGCGGAACACTTGCACTATTTATAAGTGTTCTCTCCTTTCGTCTACTTCATCTTTTTGTTTTACTCTTTTTCTTCTCTCTTTTTTGTTTTCTTTCTTTTTTATTTAAAAAATAAATTCATTTCGTTTTAAATTTGATTGAGCATACTAGAAGAGGACAAAAAGAAATTAATAAATGTGATTTTAAAAAAAACCTCTTATTATTATTATTATTATTATTATTATTACTTTGCATTTTGATTTGGATGTGAACGTGCACATTCGAAGGGAAGGAGAAAAAAGATAAAAATAAAAATTTGTTGCATTTCGATTTTTATCAATATCATCATAATGGAAGAGAAGGAGATAGAAAACCAAAACAAAAAAAACAAAAATAAAATAAAATTATTGCACTTCAATTTTGATGTGAACCAACATATTGGAAGAGATGGAAAATCATATTAGAGGTTAGAGAAATGATTGCACTAGGCACACACAAACACAAGGAATGCGTAGGAAGAGATAATCTTTACTCATGGACTCATAGCCTTATGTATTGTACACCGGGGGTTACCACTTGCAATCCATACGGGATAACCGGGCACCCCTCTAGTCTCCTACACTAAGGCAAGCCCATACAAAGCTTCTTCCACCCACACTCTTTATTACTACGCCCTAGTTTCTTAGGCTCATAGCAACTAACCATTATCCATAATTCTAACACTCCCACTTTGCGTAGAGCGAAAGCCTCTAAGTCCAAATGCTATAACTAGCCATTGGTGTTTATCCCGTTTTAAAGCATTTGTGAGTACATTCGCTACCAGATGCTCTATTGCACAATACGTCAATTGTATCACTCTCGTGTCTACCATGGATGTGGCCGTGGTTTGGTGAAGCTTGCTATTCCATGAAATGGCACCGGATCCAACCTTGAACAAGTAGCCCCAGGTGAATTTACAATCACCCTTGTCCCCTGCATAGTCCGCATCACAATCTCCATTCAACTTGATTTTTGAACCACCATGATACAACACCACATGAACAATCCCTTTCAAGTAGAGCACGATCATTTTGATAGCCATCCAATGCATCCAACTCGGTTTGGCCATGTGTTGACTCACCACACTAATTGAATACGCAAGATTCGGCCGTGTGGCAATCATTACATACATCGATGACCCAACCGCTTCTTTGTATGGCACCTCCTCCATCGATTTGGCCTCCGTTGCATGCTCCTGCTCTGAAAACTTCAGAAGTTTGGAGTTTGCATCAAATGGTGTTGCCACGGGCTTGCAATCCTCCATACCAAACCTCTTGAGCACGTCCATGTAGCACACCACGTTATCCAAAGCATCTTTGTTTGTGTAAAACATAGACTTGCAACCAATGGCCTTGCCATCCTCCGGCATCGACGCCAACTCCCACGTACCATTTTCTATCAAAGGATCGTAGTCCTTTGGCATGGTTTTCTCCCACTTGTTGGCGTTGTCACCCTCCATAGCTTGACAAATGCTTAAGTGCCCATCCGAATTCATGATGTTGGTGTGCTCTTCATCTGTTGGAGGGAAGACGTGACTCTTCCACCACTCTCCAAGTAGCGTCCCCATCTTCTTGGGATTACAACCCTTCTTTACCAAAGATGTGACATCCCTATCATTTTGCTCGTTACTTACGCCATCGTTATGCGCCAATCTCAATGAAGGTAGAAAAGCCTCCAATGGCTTCACTTCTACACATTCATCATCATCACTCATGTCCACAACGAGAAGTTTGGAGGATGTGTCTACAACATCACCACATCTCCCACTTGGACCATACTCCAACTTGCCCTCGATTTCGTAAAAAGTCACACAACCATCTATCTCGATGTCCATTTTTACATGTCTTTTATCTGCGGCCTTCAACGTCGTATCATCTTCCACTATCCCTCTTTTCGATGGAATGAGTTTGTAAGAATGAAAGCAACACCTATCAAAGCTCATGTCGTTTGAAGCTCTTGAGTCTACAATCCAATCACTTATACTTTCATTACATGACACATTACTAGGGATGGTAGCATACTCATGTTTGCGCTCAATGCCATCACTCATACAAGCTCTACTCGTGAATGCAAACTCATCCTTTTGCACTATAGCCTTGCTTGCATTCGCCCTCTCATTGTTCTTGCGTTTGAAGCAATTCCTTGCAACATGGCCCTTTTTACCGCAATTGTAGCATACTTTTTCGGGAAAGCTCCCACTTAAGCCATACTTTGATTGCTTCGCCACGAGCGCCGCTCCATCTCCACGAGACTCGTTCTCCTTTCGCCGCGAAAGCTCGTGCAACAACCGTGAAGTCACATAGTCCAATGTGAGCTCCGAAATGGGTCTCGATTCTAACGCCACAATGAGGTACTCGTATGATAGTGGAAGGCTCTCCAAAAATGTCATCACGATGTCACCATCCGTAATCGACACGTCGCAACCGTTGAGTTGATCCGCGAGAGCCTTGACTTTGTTGATGTGCGCCAACATGTCGTCTTCCTCTTTCATCTTGATGGTGAAGAACTTGCGCCTCAAAAAGAGTATGTTGGCCAACGTCTTTGCTTCGTGAATGTTGCAAAGTTTGGACCATGCTTCCGCGGGTGTCTTGCACGAAAGAATGTGCGCGAGTTGCGAATCCGCGAGGTTGAGTGCTAAAATGGCAAATGCCTTCTTTTCCCTCCTCTTGTACGCTTGCATGACCCTCAGGTCCGTTGTAGAGAAAGGGGGCTCTTCACTACCCTCAACAATCTCCCACAACTCCTTCTCCGCCATCACCATTTCCATTTTGAACTTCCACAAGTAAAAATTCACCCCATCAAATTTATCCATCACCTTTGTACTTCCACCTTCAAAAGATGTCATGATACTCACTTCAAACTCCCTAGAGTCTCTACACCTTGAAAATCACTTGCACCTTTGTGCATTCAAAAACGTAAAAACTCACTCCTAGAGTCTCTACACTTTAAAATTCACTTGCACCTTTGTGCACCCAAAAGCATAAAACTCACCCCTAGAGTCTCTACACCTTAAATATCCTTTGCACCTTTGTGCATCCAAAAGCTTTAAAACTCACTCCTAGAGTCTCTATACTTTAAAATTCACTTGCACCTTTGTGCACCCCAAAGCATAAAAACTCACCCCTAGAGTCTCTACACACTAAAAATTCCTTGCACCTTTGTGCATCCAAAAGCTTAAAAACTCACTCCTAGAGTTTGTACACCTTAAAAGAATTCTTAAATTTAGCTTAAAATGGGCACTTTGTGTGTTTTCCAACATCTTCGAGTCACCACCTCATACTCCCTTAAACGTACACTTTTATTCACCCAATGAGAGGAATCAATGGAGACCTAAGCGACCAAATGCTATTCCGCTCCACTCTTGCAATATGCAAGGTGGTGAACAAAAGTAAAGACTAGAGAGGTTGTGCTCTTAAAAACACAAAATTCACCCCTTCGAAAATGATCTCTTCAAAGTGCCTTAGTACAATCAAACTCTCACGCAACACACATGTGTGGGCCCATAACCTATTAGAGGTTAGAGAAATAATTGCACTAGGCACACACAAACACAAGGAATGCGTAGGAAGAGATAATCTTTACTCATGGACTCATAGCCTTATGTATTGTACACCGGGGGTTACCACTTGCAATCCATACGGGATAACCGGGCACCCCTCTAGTCTCCTACACTAAGGCAAGCCCATACAAAGCTTCTTCCACCCACACTCTTTATTACTACGCCCTAGTTTCTTAGGCTCCTAGCAACTAACCATTATCCATAATTCTAACAAATCATAATAATAATTTAGATTTGAATCAAGAAAAAAAATTAAATAAATAAATAAAATTGAATAATAAATAATAATAAATTTTAGAAGGTGAGGAAATTCAAGTGGTTGGGTTATGAAATGCAGGATGAGTAATATAGAGACCCTAGTTTTTTTTGAAAGTTGAATCCATGAATACTTTCCAATTAGAAATTCATAAAGTGAGTGATTTTTAGAGATTCTTTTTGAGATGCAAATAGACTTTGTTGATATCACTATCTTCTTGTTTACACATCCAAATTCCGTGAGTTTTTGTGTAGATGATTATTATAATGAACTTTCTACATGGTAAAAATTTCAAATGTTTTAGAACACTTTTGATCAATCGAATTTCAATACATGTTCAAAATACATTGATGAAGTCCAATCTTCTCCCTAGTGGCATGTTTTTAAAAATTGTGCAATATTTTATATCTTTTTTCACATCACAACTACAAAAGTCTATTTTGGTTTTAACAATGCTAATTATCAAAATTAACATACTTCAATGACAAATTAAGCTTGTTACAAGAACTAGTCAAGAAAATAAGAGCAAAGCTCAATACCCATTGGTTCTTTAATCCCGAAACGTCAAAACCCTTTAAAAATAAGTTAATGCTAGCTCAAAAATAGATATTGGCATCGTTCATATCTAGATAAGGTGTACACAAGAGGACTATTGTAAGCATAAAATCTACCCAACAAATTTGACATATTTGGACTTAAATGACTACAATATTATCCACATCTCCCCATCACAAAAGATTTACATTCATTGATTGAGAATTCAATAGGCTTGTAAAAAGACCTCAAATGAAAGTCACTCAAGATTGTATGAAAAAGCTATGAAGCTCTCAATCCATTCATGATCGAGCATATGGACGTTGTGACCTTTAGAACTAAGATCAATTACAATAAAAGTCATTTTCATGACCTAAAACCAAGAACATCTAAAATACACTACAATGTTAGCCATTTTTACAACTCTTGGGACTCTATTTAACTCCTAAAGTCTTGATGCCTTTTATGGCCACAAAAATACTCAAAATTGCCATTCTATTTCAAAGAGTGAAAAACCTTGAATTTATTTTATTTTATTTTTGCTCATTCAACTATAGGATCTTACACCTAACTAGTATGAGAATGTGTGGAATAAGTTTCAAAAATTTTGACCACAGGAATTGCAAGATATTTGTGTTTAAAGCAAAAAAAACAAGCTTTTTTGCACATTGCCCGAAAATCAAGATGCTCCATAATTTCTACATCACTTATCTAAATTGAATGAATGAAAGCTTTCACTTTTAAAAAAATAGAATCTTCAAGAAAAAAAATTCAAATTATTTTTCAAAATTTTCTGATTTATTTTTAATGTCTGGTCTTCCCTATTTTAAGCTTGTTTGAGCATTACTTTTGCTCTCATGCAGTGATTGAGACAAAAATTACATTGTCACTTAGTGAATACGATTTTCTATCTTCAAACAAAATTTCAAACTATGATGACAAAATTTGAGACCGCATCTACGTGCCCAAAATCAATTTTGTACCTCTTAGGAACAATTGAACTTGTGGGGTTCAAATCCAAAAATACCAACACTGATATGAATTTAACTTGAATAGGGGTATGTTCGCACCGGCTGTTGATTAAATCTTTGGTGTCATTATAGGGAGGGCTCTCGGGGGTAGGGCTAGGATGCAGGTAGACTGGGGCACAACCCTCTGAAGACCCCACAACGTGCTTGTCATTTTGCTTTTAAATTGATTTTTCCAACAAAAGTAGAAGAGAATGAAATAAT
The DNA here is from genome assembly GCA_963971425.1 of Bryoerythrophyllum caledonicum. Lineage (NCBI taxonomy): Eukaryota > Viridiplantae > Streptophyta > Bryopsida > Pottiales > Pottiaceae > Bryoerythrophyllum > Bryoerythrophyllum caledonicum. The sequence continues at coordinate 13,462 of CAXARX010000613.1, read as the reverse complement.
AAACAAGATTTTCACCAAAAAAAAAAGCACAAATGATGTGGGTCTTATGCCACATATTTCATTACTTGTGCCACAAACAATTAAGCCGTATAGCCCATCCCAAGTTGGAGTTGGAGTGGAGGAAAGATCTTTATAGTAGTAGAGTAGTGGTGGGTGAAAAAATCATATGGGATATGTGAATTAGGACAAAAAAGAGCTCCTCTACTCATGGTTAACTGGAAACACGCAGGAATTGTAACAAATGTCAAATTTCATACCTCATAGTAGAATTAATTTTTTCATAGTAGAATTAATTTTTTCATACCTCATTTAGACATAGTAGAATTAATTTTTTCAGAAAACTTCAAACAAATAAAAGTTGAAGAATCAAGCACACTTTTATCTCCAAAAGTTCGTTTGATATTTCAATACTCCGCCTAAAAGTTATGAATAAATTTGAAAGGAGGTGTTTGAAAATGTTCAAACAATGTCCCTTCCACCCTCACCCTGATCCCACTACACCTCTAGAATTTGTTTAGAATTCTTACATGAGGCTTCAAAATGTCAAGCAGATTTTAAGAGAGAAATGTTAGCTTACTTCTCCTACTTCTTCCAATTCAATTTTTTTTAAAAGAAACTATTATACTATGTCCAAATGAAATCTAAATTTCAATTTTGAATACAATTTTTGCATCTCTAGTTATATCTCAAATTCTTAAAAGCTTTAAATCAATTTATCATCATTATTCAAACAGAATGGCAAACACAAAGTAGCCACTTAAGGTTGTCTCAGTAATGTCACAAATTACATTGAATCAATGTTGTGAATCAAAGGTATTGTTTCAATAATTCAAGTATGGTGGTGTAGGAATATTGAATCAACAATTATTTAAGGTTGAATTCTTTGAAATTATATTCTACAAGGGGTTTTTAAGACTTCATGATCAAAAGAATAGTAAGTGACTTCATTGTGTGCTTGTAAGTGCTTGTTCTATTTTAATCAATTCATACTTTCAAGTTGACATGTTGAAATGTTAGTTCAAAAATGTTGTCAAGTTTTAATTTTTTGCAGTAAAATTGCTCTCAACTTTTGTAAGAGAGAGCTATCTGGAAATTTAATAGGAGGATAACATCCTTTTATAAATCATACCTTTCAATCCATGTTGATATTCTACATCAAGACAACATGTTATTGGGATTTTGAAAATGTTGGTGGACATCTTAGGGCCGGTTTAGACTTGGGGCTAGATGGAAGAGCCGGCCGGTTGGATTTGCCTTCAACCCGGCCTTCAATCCGGCCCCAATTTTTCCATCCACCCCTAGATAGTATAAAGCCCTTGGGCCGGATTTGAGGGCCGGATTGCCAATTTATGAAATTCTTCCATCCGGCCCTAGGTAGTGCGAAGCCCTTGGGCCGGATTTGAGGGCCGGATTGATAATTCAAAAGTAACGATGGAGACAGAGAACAAGCGGCAAGTACAGAGAGTCCTCAAGAAATAAAAATAAAAATCAATTTGTTTTTATCAACGGTTGATATTTATTTAATCCAACGGAGAAGCCCCATCCGGCCCTAGATGGGAAAACCGGCCACCCCAAACCTCGTCCCAGTTGCTCCCTTGGGGCCAGATGGTTTGGCGCCAAAACCATGCCACCCAAGGTGACACGTAGGATGACTTGTAGTTCCGGCCGGCCCCAAGTATAAAGCCCTTGGGCCGGGTTTGGAGAAATTGAGCAATCCCATTGGTTCAAACTTGGAAAGTTCCGGCCAGCCTTCAATCCGGCCCCAAGTCTAAACCGGCCCTTATGCCTATTGTTCAACCCTTCATGTATTATAAGCACTTGTTGATAGATTTACGATGATAAAAAAAACTTGTCAATATCCAAAATTCCAATCACTTAAGAATGCAAAAGGAGACTATTTCCTCTCTCAAGCTAATCATATTAGGTTTGAATATTGGAATGTCATGCAAATACTTATTTATTTATTTACTAGGTCTGTATAAAGATGGTATTGTACAAACAATAACCCTTTTTGTTTAGTAGCACGTCAAAGCTCTTATCACATAGAGGGTATCTTACAAGAAATGGAACTTCTTATGAGAAGGTATGAAATGTGTTTTAATTTCACATTTAATTGTCTATTGATGACACATTGTTAAGACAAATTATTATTTTTATACATTTAACCATTAGGTAATCATGGTAAAATATTCCATCACTATTTCAAATAACATTAGACTAATATTTCATTGTGAATTTACATTGAAAAAATAGAGTAATGCACCAAATATTGAAACAACAATGAAACAAGGTGAGAGGAAAATTGAGGTATAACTATAAACGGCTTCATTTTCTACAAAAAAATTGAAAAGTGTTGAATATGGTACAATGGTAGTGGTGGAGAATTTTTAAAGAGGGGTTGGAAGGGACATATTTATAGAACTTAACACCATTGTCCTCAATTATTTTCTTCCAAAACACTCAATCCTAGATAATTTTAGAATTCATCATTATTTACATTTTGAAAACATTTTCTCATTTAATTGTTTTGAAATTTTCATTTATTTTGTCTAAACTTATTGCAAATTAAATGTTATTTATCCTCCAAATGCCAAAAGCCAATTCAAACCAAACCTACTTGTGCTATTAACAGTATGTAACGTTATACAACCTTTTTGACATTTTTACTTTGTTTGATGTTCAAAATTATGATTAGGAAATATTCATATCAAGCTTCTAATATCTCTAATAATTAATATTTGTCAAATTCATTTAGAAATACATAACTTTTAAGTACTTGAAAAGTACAATATTTTTTTCCAATGCTTGAATGAAAGTTTGTTGTGATTGAAAAAACTTATACATTACATATATATATATATATGAAAAAAATACTTATAATGGAGGGTTGACAATAAAATCATGACTACTTAAATTCTCATAAAGTAATTACGTGTACATGTGATTGAATATGCAATTGCACATTGTTTGTATTAAGAGACTATCAAACTCTTGTAGGATTTCAAAAGAAGTCAGTAGAGTACTCTAAAATCTCCTTTAAAAAAAATTGAATTGGAAGTAGGAGAAGCAAGCTAACATTTCTCTCTTAAAATGTGCTAGACATTTTGAAGCCTCATGTAAGAATTCTAAACAATTTCTAGAGGAGGTGGGGTGGGATCAGGGTGAGGGTGGAAAGGACATTGTTTGAACATTTTCAAACACCTCCTTTCAAATTTATTCATAACTTTTAGGCGGAGTATTGAAATATCAAATGGACTTTTGGAGATAAAAGAGTGCTTGATTCTTCAACTTTTATTTGTTTGAATTTTTTTATTCTACTATGTCTAAATGCGGTCTGAAATTTGACATTTGTCACAATTCGTGCGTTTCCAGTTAACCATGAGTGGAGGAGCTCTTTTTTGTCCTAATTCACATATCCTATATAATTTGTTGGTTTTGTCCTTTGGACAAAAGTACCCATGGACTTAGTCGATTTCCAAAGTGTTATCTTGAACCCTTTTTACACTAGGTCTCACACCCTTTTCACATTGACTTAGAACAAAACCTCATGGTTCTACCGTTCTTGTTCCAACCACCACTACTCCACTACTATAAAGATCTTTCCTCCACTCCAACTCCAACTTGTGATGGACTAGACGACTTAATTGTATTAGCAACACAAGTAATGAGCCATAAGACCCACATCATTTGGGCTTTTTTTTTTGGTGAAAATCTTGTTTATTATTTCATTCTCTTCTACTTTTGTTGGGAAAATCAATTTAAAAGCAAAATGACAAACAAGTTGTGGGGTCTTCAGAGGGCTGGGGGGAAACCCCGAATCTGCCCGCATCGTAGCCCTGCCCCCGAGAGAGGCCTAGTTGGACATTGTGAGTAACCACCCTCCCCGTAATGACACCAAAGATTTAATTAACAGCCGATGCGAACGTACCCTAGGTTGCATATCCCTAATCTTTAAAAAAATTAAAATTTCCTCTCATTGCGAGTTGGAAGTGTCACCCCTACTGATTTCTAGAATAATGCGATACAATAGAACCTCTGTAAAATTATAATCTATTCTTTAAAATAAACCTCTAGAACCTAATATTTTTGAAGCTCCGACCATCCCAATGTGCCGCTTTTTGTATTCAATGTGCCGCTCTTTGTATTCAGTGTGCCGTTCTCTGTATTCAGTGTGCCGTTCTCTGTATTCAGTGTGCCGTTCTCTGTATTCAGTGTGCCGTTCTTTGAATTCAATAAACCTCTCTAAAGTCATTAGGGCCCATTCCCGACATTATATCTTTATATAGGTTGCATGGGGGAATTGGATACCATTGTTCTTGTGAGCTCAGTTTAGTGGGTGATCATCCGAAATTCTGTAATCGCAAAGTATTTTGAAGAAAGCAGCATTGATCCGACTTCTGGATTTCTCGTCGGTTGACAAGAGTAATTTCGAGAGTTCTTGAGACGAGAAAGACGGAGAGAACAATAGAAACAGTGCTGTTGGAAGAGTTTTAGGGTTTTCTGTCACCGATTCAACAACACGAGCTCTCAATTTTCAGAGGTAAATGATACCGCAGCTGTCATAAATCATCCTCTTCGCCGAACGCATGAATGTCTCCTCGCATTTTTTGGCCAAGTGATGGTCCTTCATCAGCGTTTTTGTCGTTTTTTAGTTAAGGCGATACTTCTTGCTTGAATTCGATACTGTTTGAAAAAAGAATTGACAGAATTTTGCGTGGGAAACCCTAAAACTGTGTCCCAATGTGACAGTTCTAATGCTGAGGTTCCCTTTCCTTCGAAATAGGCTGCTTCGAACCCAGATTTGCTGTCCTCATTCCTTACCAAATTCCAGGGTCCGAATCCTGCGTGGAGTTTGTGAGCAGCCTTCGATTACTCTCTATTCTCTCGTTGGTAAGAGCTCCAAAATAATTTCGGGTTGTATGTACACGATTAGGATTGTGATGGAGTTCAACATTACTCAGTGGTTTGATTATCTTTTTAAAGCTCCATAAAAGTAACGAGTGCTTAAGCCTCTCAGGTTGCGTAAGAAGACATTTAGTGGATCTTCTTGCAAAGACAAATGAAATTACAAAGAATTCATAATATTTGGAGTTTTTATCAGTAGTTATTATTTTTTGAAGTGAGAGGCAAGTAGTCTCCTATTCTTCTTCACCAGGGGCTAAACCTCACGTAAAGTGGTTCTGAAAATGGTGACCGGCATTCGCCCTCTAAAATATCTGGATCCATATCTAATGTCTTGCCGACTCACCTAATTTTGCATACTTTCCACCCTTGTTTAAGAAAAAACCATATAATCAACATCTTTTAACCTGTTTTCAACCCTATGTGTATCATCAATGTGTCTTAATGAGTTCGTATGTAGTTGGTCTGCCGTTCTGCTTTACATATACCCATGCATTGTGGTAATCAGGGCTTGGACCTTAGAGGAATAAATACAAAAAGGCTCGGTGACTTCACTTGACAAGCTCTTTAGGTTGCTTAGGAAATTAGTTGTTGACATAACTTGATGTTGGGTGTTAGAAGGACAAGGCTCGCCCAAACCAATGGCTTCCAACGATTCGCCTCATGAGATGTCGGAACAGGTTTGCTACCAAACTCTACTCACATGTCAAAGTAGAATACCTGCACTCTCTGAATTACCTATGTGTTTGATTATATAATTTATTTTTTGCTCCTGTCGTTCCTATAAGTGGCTTCGTGTTATTTCAATTCTGCATGTGTTTTCGGTTGTGGGTTTGCTTATATTGACGTGTATTAATAAAACAAGAAATGGAAGATAAATTGCAAGGACCTTTCAAGAATTTTCCATTCTGGACAAATTTGAAAATTCTGGATCTTGTGTCAACATGATCTGGTGGTATTTTTAATCTTCTAGTCTATATGCTTCCTTTCAGGCTGCGAAGACACTCTACTTTGGGAAGTTCAAGATAGACCCCTCGGAGGTGTTTTTGATCACACAACACTCATTTGCCTTCGTGAACCTCAAGCCTGTTGTTCCTGGTATGGGCTGTTGCCTTCATGATGCCTCTTTTGCGTCTTTTTCAAATGACATTGCTATTCTTCCGATATTCAAGGGAGACGATTATATGTGCCCCTTGCAACTTTCTTATAGGTTTCTACATCATTCGCCAGTAAGACAACACCAGTGGAGAATGATTCAGTGTCCAAATGCTTGTGTAAATGTCTAAAGTAACTTTGTTGGGGGTGCATTCCTGGCGCAGGTCATATCCTTTACACTGAAAAGATCAATTGTTTTTAGTAGAGAAGATAGCGAGGTGGAGCTCAGAACTCTCGAATTGGCAATTTCCACGAATATTTGTTATATTGGTGTATGGGTCAGATTTCATTTTGTGGTACATCTGCAAGCACAAATTTTAAGTCGTCAATAATCTAGCAGAATACTGAACTAGCCGTATGAACAGTCTCCTTTTTCTTTCTCTTTTTCATTTTTCCGAATTCATTAGGACCATTGGTGTATAGAGTGCTTTTAGTTTTTGCCTTGACGCGGAAAAACATGTGTTGGTCAGTCCGAAGAGAGTAGTTCATAGGTTCTTCGATTTGACCCCTGAGGAAGCCTCTGACTTGTGGCTCACGGCACAACGAGTTGGTCAGAAGATTGAACCGTTCTTCAAAGCAACTTCGTTGACATTCGCTATCCAGGTAGGCTGAGTATTGCCCAGGACCACCTCATTGCCTCTTTTACCCTTCGGAGCACTTTGGAAGAATCTAATAGCTGATTTCAGTAATTTCCAAACTATATTTCCATTGTTCAAAAATGCATGACATGATTTCTTCTTTCTATTGGTATATTTGTTATTTTCATTGAAGCTTCTCATATGAATTATTCAACCGCAATATATCTGGAAGCGGCCACCTTTGCCACTTTTGCCACTTCTGTAAATGTGGGGTAGGTTATCTCAAGCAATCAGTACAATTGAGATATCGGCTCTTCTCTGAAGTGATAATATTTTAGGTTTCAATGAAGTATACGGTTTTTTTATTATTGTTCCAGGATGGTGCACAGGCTGGGCAAACTGTTCCGCATGTTCATGTCCACATTCTTCCTAGAAAGAGTGGGGACTTCGAGAATAACGATGAAGTGTATGATGTGGTAAGATCACGTCATTCATTTGTTATGCCCTCGTTATCTGTAGTAGCAACTGTGTGTTTCGCAATCCTTCAAGCCGCTTGCAGGATCAGACCAGTGTGGAGCAAGCTCCACACTAATAATGATATTTTTTGTTACGAATTGTTCACATGGAACGTTCACCCTACTTTTGTTGCTAATGAACAGACTGGCCTGTAGATAGATTTTTTAGTAGTAATAATGTGGTGGTGAAGTAGAAGACATTGTATGAGATGTAGAATTTTCTGTCCGAAGCTTACTTTCAATCTATGATTGTTGTTTAGTAACGGAAATTGCTAAGGATCATGTGTGCATACCTGGATGTCTACTATGTCTCAAATCGTCTGGATCAAGTTTGTGTTGAGAAATGTTGTAGATTGATGAGAAGGAAAAGCAACTCTCGGAGAAGCTGGATTTAGACAAGGAACGGAAGGATCGAACTTTTGACGAAATGGCAACTGAGGCTTCTGCTTTGCGAGGCCTTTTCTAAGTCTTATCTGCACTAACAGGTTTGCAGCATCTTAACTTGACCTTTTCTGTTACCTTGAGCTTTTTCCACAGTTGGTTTCTTTGCAGAGTTTAGTAACTGCGACCTATACAACATTTTAGAGAGCCCTTGTTAAGGACCTTCTAAGTTATGAACAGAAATCCCTTTCAAGTGTGAGCTTCTCAAATCAATGAACCATTGGCTTCACATATGAGAGTCTGTCAAAAGCTTTAATTTCACTTCATTTGCTCTGATCTTTGCTCTAAATAATTTCTAGTCGATATTGTTTTAAAAAGTGCCGTGTCCCTATTAAAGAATGTCATTGAAGACTGTTATGCAGAGCTGCTACGGTATATTTACTTTCTGCAAGAATACCGGATTGAATGATATTTTTACTGCAAGATGTCTACAAACTGTGCAGGTAATCAGGAGAAGCAGTTACCATGGCTGAGAATATTACGTAGTATCGTTGCCGGTGCAGAGTGTAGCTGACAGAACTGGTGCCCCCTTTTTCATTGTGTTTTCAATTTTGGGGCCATGTCAATTTTTTTCTCTAGGGCACCTTCACTGTGAGGAAGGTCCTCAATGAGCTACTAGGATTTAACTATGTTGAAGCTCCATATTAACCTTGGCTTGCAATGCAGAGCAGCCCTAAGATTTAAACATGTGATTAGATTATGTGTGCTAGGTGGAGGTCGTACAATCAAACATTATGAATCACAAAACATTAAGTTGAAAGAATCACCATTGTTGCTTTATGGGAATTTATTTTGCTTTTGCTAATTATTTTATATGGTACATGTCTTTTAAAACATGTAATATGAATGCAAGAACAACATGAGATACAATTTAAAGATCTTTTATGATGTATAAAGATGTTCCAAACACTTGGTTCCATTGATATCTTCAAATACCATTCAAATTAAATATTGTTTAAATTTTGTAATAGTACATGTAATTTTGAAACGTATGCTAAGGTAGAAGCACCAATAGTGGATCAGTCCCAATTCCCGATCAGTGGGTAAAATCTATACTTTTCAGTACAAAATCTTCACTTTTCAGTACATTTTGGGTGTATATCTCCAATTATCGGGAATTGGTGCAACGCACTTTTTGCCTCCCAAAATTCACAGTAATTTCAATTTTGGGAAAAAAATTCTGAAATTTTTGCTACCCCAATATTTCCTATCTTCCTACATGGGAAAATTTTCACCACCTCATATGTGCACATGATCTACTCTAACTCCTTAAATGATCTGCTACTGGTGCTTCTACCTTAGTTTTTATCACTGTTAGTGAAGGTGAGTCTTAGATTGTCTATACTAACATGCCAAGACATGTTGAATTGGTTTACTCAAAAAGGAAGCTTTACAAATTCTCAAATTCTTTTTAAGGTAGTTTCAAAACTAAATTAATGAATTGGGTCAACTTTAAAATTCATTTATTTCCAAATGGTAACTGATTTTGTTTCAAATTTTGCAAGATTGTAGCATATTTCATATATGCTCCAATTATTGTCATTTTCCTTTTATGGTTTTCTTTTTAGATTTTATTCATTTTTAATCATGTTATTGCTTTGGGTATGAAATTGATCAAAACACTGACCTAGTGTACATCTCTATACCTCCAATCATATTTATTTCCAAAACTATAACCATTCACCATGAAGTCAAACTCAATTCTCTCTTCCCTAGTCGTTTCTACATCAACTCACTCAACATGGAGACAAACAGTGGAGACAAATATTAAATGATCATCACCAATAAAATCCCAAAGGTCTAGATTACATCACCTCACATCACCTCACATCACCTCACATCACCTCTACACATCATAAAACCCCAATCCCCTTGCGAAAATGAGGAGTGTAACAATCTACCAGTACACTAAACCAACACACCAAAATGGAGGCAGGGGCATTTACAACTGTTGTTTGAGATGTCCGTTTTGCTCACAAGGATAACACAACTACCTATATCTGAATACATACAGGTTCATATCACTACCTCAAAGGTTCTCAAAGAGAATCACACACCGGATTTCAGTACCTAATAACATCATAAGTTCAAACACATCCATGAGAATCAAATCATGGCTTGCATATTATCAACAGCTGACACTCAGTTACCATATTCCTCACATGTATCCACACATGGTTTTAGAAACATCCTTAACTACAATATATATATTTTAAAACATACATGTACGTATTAAATACTTATTACAATAAACTACATCCACATGGGGTAGAAAATACAATAATTGTGTTCATATATTCTATCAAAAACTCATTGTATATTGTACAAATCTCTCTTAGGTAGATTGTAGTACCATCAAAAGGTGACAGTAGTTTAAACATGAGACTAATTTTCCATAAAATGTATGGTACATACAAAAATGTGGATGAAATATGTGCATCGTCAAAAAATTTATTTAAAAAAAAAATAGGACACCTAGGCAGCTAGGGGTAAGGCGGTCAGACATACCAGTAACAATGATGAGTATGCTTATCAGATACCTCTGTGTACTGTGTACATACCTTATGCTCACCATCACATTATCTTGAAGATTCGTACCTCCATATGTGAGAAGACATAAACATTTTACACAAAGACGAGCAGAAGTTGTCAAACATACAGATATCAGTGGAACAGAATAAGTTCGAGACAGGCACAGAAGTGGGAAAATTTCAATTCAAAACATCTGCCATGTCTCAACGCTTTCTCAATACATGTCTCAATATACAGATAACAGCTGTATAAGTCAAACTTGAAATAGAACAAGCCAAAAGAAGTGGGGTCATTTCAATTGGAAACATCCAATTGTCATTGCAAGCTATGATAGCAATCTCTACTCATAAATCCTAAATGATCTGGACTAACCAAACAGACCCCCACCTCCAAGGTCTGACTTCTTCAGCAACTCCCGTTTCCTTTGCTCCTCCAATGGATCAGGGCTCTTCAGAAGACGCCGGATCCTTCTATCGTGCTCGCTTCGAGCTGGGAATGTAGGCATAAACTCTTTTGCCTTCGGCAAGGGGACTTCCCGGAACCATTCGTGGTTAAGCGCCTCATCAGCTGTGATGCGCTTTAGAGGATCATAAGTGAGCAACTTATTCAACAAATCAAACCCCTTCTCCGACAAGGTTGGCCTTCCAGCAAATGCCGTTGCAGGGAACTTCTCCCTGAGCCTGTTGAACGGCTGCTTGGTGAAATTACACCTTACACCAGGGAGCTTCACGAAGTCGGGCCAAATTTTCTCATTCGGAGTGCCCAGGGTCTTGAATATCTTGTCCACCTCATCAAGCACCGACTTCCCTGGAAATAACGGCTCTTTCGCGAGAAACTCTGCCATTATACATCCTAACGACCACATATCGATAGCCGTGGAGTACTTCTTTGCTCCCAGTAGAAGCTCAGGCGCCCTGTACCACAGAGTAACTACTTCATGTGTATACTCCTTCAATGGATCACCATATTGTCTTGCTAAACCAAAATCACAAATCTTCAACTCTCCACGATTGTTCAACAGCAGGTTTGATGTTTTCAAATCCCTGTGCAACACCCAGTTGTCGTGTAGGTACTTCACCCCATCAAACAGCTGAAGCATCAAGCACTTCACCTCACTCTGACTAAACGGCTGCTTCATGGTCTCCATCAATCCCTTCAGGTCATGCTCCATATATTCCATAACCATGAAAATATTATCAAGCATGTTCCCAACCACAACCTCCTTCACATCAACAACGGAAGAGTGATGAAACGACAATAATACATTAATCTCCCGCAAGGAAGTCATGGGAAATCCACCTTTCTCCTTCTCCCATCTTCACCTTCTTCAAAGCAACAAGCTCACCTGTCTTCTTATCTCGGGCACGGAACACGACACCGTATGTTCCCTCATCGATCTTATTCAGCTTCTCAAATTCATCTACCGATCTACAACCTTTTAACATATCAATAGCTCGATGCTGAGGACCATTTCCGATTGGTTCAACTTCGGGTTCAGATTCAAGCTCAGGCTGCTGAACTTCCCTATCCTCGCTTCCACTGTCCTCATCAAGCTCCTGCAACTCCTTCTTGTTCAACTCTCGCTCATACTCTTCCCCATCCTGGCTACCTTTGTTCACGTTGCCACTTCCCTTCTCTTGCCTGAACTCTCCAGGCTCAGGTGAAGTGCTTGGAGCTCTTCCCTGTTCATCACTATCTGCGCTTTTGGACCTCTGCACACGAGCATTCTTTGACGCTCGCAACGAAGGAGAAGGGTTTTGTTCAGGGGAGTGAGGATCTTCAGCCCACCGTGACCTAGCTATGGTGATTGGAGCTGGAGTACCACCACCATCTTCTTCCTCTTGCCTGCTTGCCAGCATTGGGCTGTCGAGCACTTGACCCGGTTCAAGAGCATCCTCTGAATCAGGTGTCTCATCAACCCTTCTCACATCCTGCATATGCACATCACTGCTTTGCAAATCTCTCACACTTAGCAGATCTCTTCCTCTCTCCTCATCGTAAGATGAAGACGGTGAAGACGACGAAGACGGAGAGTTGGCCATCTTTCCATTAACGACAGCAGCAGCTGGTGGCGAAGTAGACACAAGTTCGCTTGATCTGTTTATCTCCATAGCTCTATCACTTGGAGAGGAAGATGAATGCTTGCCCATCACACGAGCCACAGTAGGGGAGACAGTAGCCTTACCTCTCAACCTCACTTGAGGAGATACTTTTCCCACTGCAGGAGATGATTTGAGGGACGATGGCGCATTCGCATCGGCATTTGGCGGTGAAGGTTTAAGGGATGCAGGCGAAATTGGAGAATTTGGGCCAAACCTGGACGAAGGATGGGGAGGCCCTGCCTGTTGTTGCGATGTAGAAGCTTGCGTAACTGTGCCAGCTTTCGAGTCGTCTAGGTCCCAAACAATTGGATTGAATTTCCGCTTCTTCTGAGGAGAAGACGCACTATTTCTACCTCCAGTATCCGTTGTCACAACACGAGCATTGTTTGGTAGAGCATTTCTGTGTTCTCTCACATCAATTTCTCCATCTTCTCTTCTACTTGAGGTTGTTGTAATTTCGCCAGGTTCTCGATCAGCCTCTCGAGCTCTCATGCGAGCTCTCCTATCCCTGTCCCGGTCTCGTTCTCGTTCTCTTTCCCTCTCCCTCTCCCTCTCCCTCTCCCTCTCCCTCTCCCTCTCCCTCTCCCGTTCCTTCTCAATTTCTTGGTCTCTCTCCCGTTCATTAATACGATCTCTGTCTCCTCTTTCTCTTTCTCTTTCTCTTTCTCTTTCTCTTTCGCGATCACGGTCGCGGTCATTGATCCTGTCCCTGCCTCTGTCGCTTCTCTCTCTATCGTTGATCCAGTCTCCGTCCCGAATACGACCTCGAGGATCATCACGAGCAGGCCCGCGCTCCCTGTCCCGCTCCGACAGCCGGTCGCGCACGCTCCCCGGCCGCTCCCGCTCCCGAATTGGCGACAACGGCGGCGTTCGCACAGGAATCCGCGGGTGCGACGACGGTAACGGCATCATGCACACGCCCCTCCTGCTTCTAGCGAAGCTCTAAATTGCCCTTAACTCAACACAAACTTCTCCCCTTTCAGCTTCACAAGCACCTCCTCTCAAACCCTAATTGCTATCTCCCAGAAACTCGATCAAATTTGTATCAAAATGGAAAAAAGAACGAAAAAGAAAAAGAAAAGCCAAATAGAAAGGTGAATAGTGAGCAAACCTCATCAGATAATCATGAAGAAACTGATGGGGCGAAAACAAGCTGGCGATGAGAAGCTGGCGATGAGAAGCTTGCGTTGGCGCAGAGAGCTCCGACCTTCAGAGCTTCGAGAGAGACGACGACAAT
>CAXARX010000612.1:0-18556 GCA_963971425.1 Bryoerythrophyllum caledonicum | reverse complement strand
GTCACGAGAAAGTCATTCTCAAATCATAAAGTTTCTAAATTCTATTCATCTGTCACATGTCACACACAATGTACATCTGAAAATAAGTTTGATCTCCTGTATTGAACCAATTCATTGAATTGCTGTTATTTGGTTTAGATTGTCTTCACTTGTACATCTATGCACTAAGCATACAATTACAATTATGTTTATGTTTATGTTTACTGAGTTTATGTTGACTGAGTAAAACCTAATCAATACACTATTACTACGTTCATGGCTGCATAGTTCATACGTAGCATCTTCATAGTCTTGACGTCACCTATACATTCATTATGTCGCCCCGGCAATCCACTGTCCATCCCAGAGGGCATTCCCCCCAATGGCGTCCTCCACAGTTGCTTGATCGGCATCATCATTAGGAACCATCAGTGGCAATTCCGCATACTGGCTTCTCTGATGTCCACTTTGTACCACAACTCCGGGATGTCGCGGTGATGGAAGAAATGGCCTTCCCCCACACCCCGCTCACCGTGCCCTTCGCAATCTTCACCTGCTTCGTTGTCTTATAATTCAGCAGCCACACTTCATCTTTCAGGGCAACTGTAAACATCATCAAATTGTTCAACATCATCATTACTGCTGACTAGTAATATGAGACATCTTATCTATTACTCGGTTAGTAATGCTGTAGTAATTTCTTAGTAATATATAAAAATCCAGCTAACTACAAAATGACAACCCCAGTTACTCATGAATACTTCCTAACAACTTCAGAAGACACCACTCTTTAATCCAAAATACCCTACATTTCTGTGGCAACTGCTACAACACCATACCTTTGGCGTTATTTTTGGTTTATCTTTTGCGTTCTTTGCCCGTACCTCCTTTTTTGAAGGTTTCACCTGCACAAGCAATTTACAACAGTTAGTGTTGTAGTTCATTCTAGGTGAGGGGACAAAGCTCTGGGAGACCCAGATACTGCGCAAGTTCCCTCACCTGGCCAGTGATGCACAGCTGAACCTCTTCTCGGTGCTCAGGAAAGGTTATGGAAGACCCAGTGCAGTGCAAGCCACTAGATGAGAGTTCATCTAGTGTCAGAGGCCCACACATCCTCTTCAGCATCGGCCATACTACGACCTACAAATGTTGCTTGTCCTCCTTCATTGTATTCAGCTGCTGCACATAAAACGCTGAAGGTACGACCACATTCTTTGGCGGATTGTGGTTTACTCTACATGGCATATGGTCTACTAATATTGTATTTGAAGGGTTCCACATTGTATAATTCTTATACACCGTCTCTAAATTTTTTCCCCACAACATAGCATCTCCATCCTCATATTCCACGGGCTCACAATGTTCGAGACCCCACACACAAAACTGGAACTAATGGTTTTGGACTCTTTATCCTCTCCAACAATACCGGTACTACCTCATTCATGTACCCCATGCTCTTGCTGCCCCAAAAATGCAATTTCGAAACACAATTGACATTTTGCCAGAAATGGAAACAACCAAGGTCTACTAACAACTCTCCTCTTTAAAGTTCTGAAAGTGACTCGTACCTTAGGATTGGGATTCTTGTCAATCAACAAAACTACAATCCAATAAGGTTCCATGGACGTTGAATATGACAAGGCGTGGTCCGCAATGTCCAAAACGACTCTCAGTGAACCCAGACAGTATCCTACGACCTCTCACCTTTGTTGTAGGACCACGTGCTTCCTCAGGGGAGAAGAGGATTTATCCTCTGTTGGTACCACTTCCGCCATGTGCTGGGCTTCTTCCAAAGCTTCGGAGTACACGTCTGTGCGCTTCACAGGTGGTCTTCGAGTAGAGCGACGGCTACCAGCAGCAGCCTCGGTCTTACCACACTTTGTGCCGTTCTTTGGGTGCTTGTCGACTCACGTCCTCATCGCCGGGGTCCTTTCCATCCCCATCCGACGGGGTCTCCCGTTCTATCTCTGACTCTTCATTCGTATGTTTTGGCGAGACTGCCGCACCTCCATCATGAGCGCTGGCTAAAGTGAACTCATTCACTGGACGAACGTCAATTTTCTCCTCGTCCTTTGCCTCAGCGCGCTCCAATGTGGACTTTGACAGTTGCAGCTGCACCTTTGAGGGACTGGAGCTGACCCGGACTTACTTCTTCCGAAGCGTACTGGTAGTCCTTCCATGTGGTATAGCGTCCTTCTGGATGGTGGGCATAATAATGGCCACATCGGTAGTATTCGGTGGCATCTTGTTCCCACGTTCTGAGGTACCAATTGCTATTGCTAGAGGCGACGACGTCACAATGTCACCTCAGATATGGCGCCCGACGACGTACCACCAGTACCTCCTCCTACCTTCATGATGTATGTGTGCAACATCTCTTTGATTTCGTTCCACGGTATCCGCTGTCGTGCACTCCTTTGCCAACATCTTGTCCAACTTCTCTTCAAACAGGTCTTGTCGGCTATTAAGTATACTCAATCTTGCACTAGCTGTTTTTGACGTGCCCTGCATACACAAACATCCGATAACCTAACATTAATCCAGGGAAGACATGAATACGGCAACATTCTGTATGTCAAGTCTCAGACCTCTGACTTTTGATTACGGTATATGGTGACTATTGCAGTGACTATGGTTACTATGGGAGTCACTGATGTGACTACATTAGTCACACATGTGACTACATTAGTCACACATGTGACTACATTAGTCCACACATGTGACTACATTAGTCACACATGTGACTACACCAGTCACAGCAGTGACTATTCGAATGACATCGAAGACTACGCCTTACATTTAATGATTATAGCAGTCACTGCTGCGACTGGAAGTCACTGAAATAACCTATGGCAGTACAGGTGGTGACTATTCCAGTCACCCACAATGAAATGTACTTACAGTGACAGATGGCAATGGGCAGTCCGCAACCGATTGTTGCATTTGAGCTCCGACATCTGATACTTGTGGGCCCAAATCCTCTGTAGATTTTTGCATATCATTTGTCGTTCATAATGTGTCACTTTACATCGCAATTGTCCACAATTCATGAAAATAAACTATGAAGTACTTACCGGCCCGGTTCTGAGATAGTTTTCCCTCGCCTACCCATGCAACCGTAATTTTTCACCGCGCCCGAGCATTTACCATTTTCTCCCGCTTTTGAGTTTGAGACTCCGTCTGCTAATACTCAATCAAACGGTTCCGTTGCATTGGATCAATGTGAATTGGGCATGTCTCCTTTCCACGCTGCCACTTAGTTTTCAATCGCCCCCGTTCGGCCTTCATGTAGCGCTTGATGGCATTGTTGAAGGCACGGTGCTAAGCTGTTGGCCCATATAGTCGAACTCGGAATCGACTTTGTCCCGCAACATCTGCACGGCCTGGGGTTTCTGCATCTCCACACCACAACAGTCATGTCAAGAATTCTGGGGACATTGACACGGACACATGCATCCAAGGCACTTTTCCCAGCGCATGAATAGTCGATGTCTCCCCCCCGATCGGATACAAAGCTCATGTGGCTCCTTCCTCAGACGCTGGTCGTCAGTGCTGGCATCTTGCCTCTTTCGTTTTCTCCGCCTATTTGCCCGCTGGAGACTATCCAGTGTTGGTGCAGGCCCATATTGCGTTGTTCCCATCCATGGTGGATTACTGTATGCGTAATGTGGGGGGCCGCCACCCATCATCTATGGAGCACCTGTCATTTGTTGTGGAGGCATCCACCCTCCTTGCAACCATTGCCACGGGTTTTGGTACCCGGCGGAGGGCCCTGCAGATGCCGGTACTCTTGAAGCTCGGTGCCTAATGTCGTCCACATCGGAGTCCTGAGCGGCGCCAGTGAAACGCAGTTCCCCTCCATCAACATCGCCAGCTTTATGGCGCTTCATGGTGCTTGTGGGTGTACCATGCAGTACGGTCGCCGGCACTTGTGACCCTAATGTCGTTCCCTCCCTCACCTGTGCATGAAAAAGTGAATGTAGTGGCTACAGTTTTGTCTTCTGACTACCTGATTATTTCAGGATTACTAACTCATTACGCATATGTTTACGAGGATCATTGTATAACCTTGTTCAGTAACTTCTTACGCATGTATGATAACCTGACTTACCTTTGGGTTACTAAGTGATTAGGAGTTGGTTACTACCTGATAAGTCATGTGATCATGTCCTTACTAAGTGATTACTAATGGGTTACTATAGAATGACTTGCAGATTACTAGAACATTACTAAAGGCTTACTACTGAATGACTGATGGGTTCCGTTGAATACTAAAACTGAATATGTAATATATGTGAGACTTACGTTTGTTCAATACTCTTCTTTACTAACCTTCTTATTCGTATGTTACAACCGTAGTACTAAGACGATAGTACATGTCATGGGTTACTTATTCATTACTAGTGGGTTACTAAGTTATTACTCATGTCATTACGCAGTAATTACTAAAGCTTGACTACAACGTTACTAAGGGATTACTAGGGAATTACTCATGAGTTACGAACTAATTACTACAAGTGACTACGTGACTACGTGATTACTTTAACGGAGGATTTGGTAATAGACCAACCCTGCCGTAGTTCCACATTGACTGCCCATGAGCTGCAGTGTACGTCATGCAATTTCCTTGTATTCGTACTCAGCATACTTTTGGAGTATGACGAGTACTGCACCTTATGGGCAGTTCAACGAGTTTCTATGAAACCCTAATTTGGTGACAAATAGAAATTAAAACCCTAAACCCTAATAAGGTATACAATAACATGATTGACAGGTATTGAATTGTATCTGAATCCTCTTCCGAGTCGGTTCTGGTCTCCTTCGACGCCAGACTAGCATCATCAGCCATGTCACGGGTTTTCATGTCCACGACAAGACGCGATGCCGAAGACGGCGACGCCTCCTCAGGAACACTGCGGCAAGGCGAGTTGGCGAGTAGTGATGAAAGATCGAGTACGCAGGCGAGGCTTCCCTAGATTCACAGCGATAACGACAAGAGGAAGTGAACGATTTACTTACGAGCATGGTGACAGGGACATGACGATAAACTTACATAGCCAGGAGCACGTCCACAACGACGCACCAACACTAACACGCCCGATACAACGAGATAGAAGGAGCAGAACGACAGAAGTCGAAGAGCAGGGGACGCGGACACTGAAACCCCCCCCCCCCCCCCCCAACCAACAATAGTAGGGTTTCCGATTGAGAGAGACGAAATCTCAATCGTCCACGTGGCGACGGGGACGTGCAATCCAGGTAAGTAACGTCTTGGTTTCCAGAATTACTACATCAGTAATTCCTCAGTCATTCTACAGTAATGAATAGTAATTCTTTAGTCCACTCCCCAGTAATTCTACAGTCATTCCCCACTAATTATACAGAGTACAAGAGGTTTAGTGTGTAAAACGACTCTAATGAGCCCTTTCTTTGTATACCTTGCGAATATTGTTTACTGGCTGTAGAGAATTGAAGAGTACGGCATTATGGTTAGTACGCCGGATGGAGTGACTTTCGAAACACATAATGAATAAAATTTATAGTAGTAAATACTTCTAGAGTCGCATATGTCTAAGAAAACTTATTACTGAAGTATTAGTCTGCATGTGTCCCTCTTATATAGAATGAGAGGAAGGAACCTCAGTAGTAATATCGAGTCCTACTACCGAGGTCATTTGCTACATTTATATGAGAGACCCACCGACTATCGAGGATTGTAGTCTGTAATGGAGGACGTAACATTTCCAGTCATCACTGAAATAGTGGTGAGGGGAAAAAAAATTACTCATGAATGACTCAAGAATTACTGAATAATTACTCAGTAATGACTGTACAATTACTGAATAATTACTCAGTAATTACTTCGACAGTAATACATGAGTAATATGGTCTCATGCTTACTAGGACAGTAACACTACCAATATGTAAGACCTGGGTATCACTGTGGGGATCTACTACCGAGGTATAGTCATCATATGCATATGAGATATGCTCCCACTATCGAGGCAATAGTATGATAATGTGGTTACTACGCCGGATGGACTACCTTTTGAAACACATATTGAAATAAATTTATATTAGTATACACTTCTAAGTAATTTACAGTAGTAAACACTCCTAAATAAGTACATTCGTACACACTTCCAAGTAATTATGCAGTAATGCATTTGTCAGGATGTGTCCCTGGTATATAGGATGAGAGGAAGGAACCTCGGTAGTAATATCGAGTCCTACTACCGAGGTTCATATCTGAGAGTTCTATGAGAGACCCACTGACTATCGAGGACTATATTCCCTACCTGAGCCACGTAACATTTCCAGTCATCACTGACATTGTAGGGAGGGAAGAAAAAAATCAGTCATGAAGTACTCAATAATTACTGCAGAATTACTCAGTAATGAGTGTACAATTACTAATTAATTACTCAGGAATTACTGCGTAAGTAATTCCTTAGTCATATTGTCTCCTTCTTACTATGAGAGTAAAACTACCGATATGTAAGCCCTGTGTAAAACTGTGGGGACCTACTACCGAGGTAGAGTAATCACATGAATATGAGATATCCACCAACTATCGAGGAAACAATTAACTATAATTAGTTTGTATGTAAGTAGGAAGAATCTAACTTCTCGGATGAATGAGTAATTGTAGGTATGTGAAGACGCCATGAAGGAAGGATGTCCTCCATTGAAATGCGGAATCGGGAACAACGTCGCGATGGTCGTTTATGGGTGCGGAAATGAGACGAGCGCATCTGCTGAATGTGAAACGAATTTATTGTCCTTGTGCAAAGTGCGGTGGACGTTGGCTCTTGTCTATACAAAATGTTCGAGACCACCTAGTATGTAATGGTCGACATGCAGAGTTCAGAGTATGGCGAGGCCCCAGGTCCCGAGAGACGTCTGATGATGAGTGGGAGGAGGATATGTTCATTACATATTCACAGTTGCGTGCTGCAGTGGATAGGCAGGTGCAAACGCAACAAATGCTGAATGATGCATTCGAAACGGAGGATGCCGGCGTCGCATTGGAAGACGTTGTTCGACAAGAAGTAATTCAGGCGTTTGCTATAGCGGATGAAGTTCAAAATAGAGGCACATGTGATGGAAGAATGGAAAGTTCTGGGGAAGACGGTATCGAAGGAGGAGACATGGCAGCATACATTGAAGACGTGGATTACAACGACTGTGATCCGTCAAAGCTAGAGGAGGCTATGTCAAAACTATAGAGTGGCGCAATGTGTACAACACTGGCGGCAAGCGTTTTACTACAGAATCTGTGTACAGTACATGGGATGAGCAATAGTTTCGTTGATGAATTATTAACTCTCCTACATAGTCACCTATTACCAGTTCCGAATAATCTCCCCTCTACTCACTATGCTATAAAGAGTATGTTGCAACGACTTGGATTGACTTATAAATCCATTCATGCATGTGAGAATGGTTGTGTATTATATCGAGGTGTTCTAGAAGAAGCCATAGAATGCCCTCAATGCAATGCCCCTAGGTACAGACAATTGGAGAAGAAAAAGTTCCCAAAGAAAGTATTGCGGCATTTTCCTCTTATTCTTAGGTTGCAGCGAATGTTCCGGAGCCCGGCAATGTCGAGGTTAATGTTGTGGCATTCCTAGAATCAGAGCAATGGAGAGGGGGGAGACCACTGTGTTCGACATCCATGTGATTCAAAAGCTTGGAATCATTTCCACAACATCGTCGACCCGTCTTTTTCCGATGATGCACAGAATGCTCACTTTGCACTAGCTGCGGATGGAATGAATCCTTTCAAGCAAAATCGGTCCACATTGTCCACTTGGCGAGTTGTGCTACTTAACTATAATATGCCACCGTGGTTGGCCACGAAGAATTTTTTTGTAATGTTGGCTCTACTAATTCCCGGTAAGAACTCCGTAACCTCAGAGCACTTCGATGTGTATTTGCAGCCTCTAGTGGAAGAACTGTTGCAGCTATGGGACGGTGTGCCTGCATATGATATAACGGCGGCAGTAGGTGAGAGGAATTTCATGGTACGCGCTATGTTGTTGTGGACAATTCACGATTTCCCCGGTTATGGCACGGTGGGTGGGTTTGCACATCAAGGGTATGCAGCATGCCCATGTTGTGGACCAGACTTAGTTGCAGAACATTCAACTGAGGTGGGGAAGGTAACATATCGAGGGACGAGGAGATGGCTTCCAGTAGGCCATAGGTACAGGGAACAGAGGATGAAGGATCATTTTGATGGGCAATTGGAAGAACGTGGTAAACTGTCACAGCGTGAAATTTCAAAATTTCAAAGTTAACAATAAAACCGGAACCGGAAGGCAAGGTAGGGTAGCGGATTCCGTGTAGGATAACGTTATTTTCTAACAATAAGCGGAATTACGAGAGTAAGGGATGGATTGGACAAAATCCGATCCGAGGCGGAATCGGAAACCCTAACCGGATTCCTCTCCGAAACCGGATTAGGGTTAGGAGCGGATTTGGGAGCGAAACCGGAATTTGTCGGTGGTATAAGAGTCGCCGCGGAGTCCAAAATTAGTTCATTTCTCCCGACTCCGCAGCTGTAGCTCCTTTGTCGCCTTCCTCCCCCTTTCGAGTATTCTGCTGTAGCACGTGTTTCTTGCAGGTACGGCGAGGTATAGCGAGCGTAGACCGTAGAGTATTTCCGCGTTTCCGCTTCAGGAGGGTTTGTGAGTTTTTCGGGTCGTGCGGCTAGGAGAGAAGTGAGGTAGAGCGAAAAGCAAGGCGGAAAGCAAGCGACTCCGAAAAGCAACGATGCCTCCCCAGCGGAAAGCGGTGTCCATTCAAACACCATCCTCGTCATCGGCGGTGAAGTTACGGAAGGTGGTGCCCTTGATTCCGATGGCGGAGGGGGAGAGAGCACAACTTATGGAGGATCTCGGGCGGATGGGGATCGGAGGACTCGCTTTGAAGCCGTGGGGTTTCAAAGACGAGCGGATGGTAGGAGAGCTACTCACGCGGCCCGGAAACGAGTTTGCAAACACGATCCGGGGCGTGCCGCATAAGTGGACGGATGAGCTCTGGACGGAGACTTACGATTCGCGACCGGAAGGCCTGGGGATGGCGAACCGGAAAGATGAGTACGTGCGCGGGAAGTTCCGCGGCGCGGTAAACCCGAAGGACGGATACGCGGTGGACGACTGCAAGGATCCGCGCCAGAAGCGGCTACTCCAATTTCTCCTTCCGATCTTCCATCCGGAAAAGCCCACCCGGATGACGATCACGCTCGGAAACACGATCTTCGGATCGCTGAGCGGGGAACGGAAAGCGAACTGGGGGCGGATCATGGCCGACCTGGTCTCCCAGCTGGTTTCGAGGGTTGGGAAGAGTAGAGCGACACCCCTATCGCCCTACATCTTCCACCTCTACCAATCCGCGGGGGTCCTGAACACGGAAGAGGAGAAAGAGTGGAAAGCGCAGGAGGTGGCGCTCAAATACGGAAACTCGGAATCCGGATCGGATTCCTCCACCGAATCCGAGTCGGACGAGGATGACGACGACGACGACGAAGGTGAAGAAGTACTTCCGGCATCGAAGAGGGCCAAGCAGACGCCAAAGAATAGTCGAGGGACACCGCGCGGAAATAGAACCGTCGTCCTCGACTCGGATCCGGATGACGACATGACGGATGCTCCGGAAACACGGAAGACTTCCGGAACGGATCCGAGCGGAGCGGGACCAAGTCGTCGGGCAAGGACGGAACCAAGACCGGAAACGGATCCGCTCGACGACGACCCGTTCGTGGAACTCGTCAAGGCGGTCGGCAACGTACGAGCAGATTGGGAGGTCAAGCGAATGGTAACGGAAGAAATTGGCAGGATGGTGAACGCGAAACCGGATAGCAAGTTGCATCTCCGAGTGGCGGAGTGTATTGCAGATCCAGAAGATTATAAGAAGCAAGAAGCGGAAATCCGGAGGCTACAAGCGGAGGTCGACTCGCTTCGAAGGGAGGTGCTGGTCCGGAAAGGAGAAGCGGAAGCCGTAGAGAAGGTGGCGACGGAAGCGCGCGAGGCACTTCGGCAATTCCGCGCAGCTGTGAGTGAGCCAGGTCGAGTACTCGCCCAGTCCCGGTTGTATGATGCAGGTGTCCTCAACCACAAGAAGCTGTCTGGGGCGCGGATGGTCCGGATCCTTAGCGATCATGCGGACAAGCTGGAGACGACGATGGTGCAGATCCGGACGTGTGCGAACCGGATGGAGGAGAGCGCGGCCCTTCTCCCCAGGCCTACGACTTCGATAGACGACAGGAAAACCGGATTGTCGGACCTCTCAATTCCGGATTGTTTCCCAAATCCGGATGAGACCCCAAGTTCGCGACCAAGGGAGAGAGGCGCGGACCCAAACACGGAACCAACGGAAGGAGCGGAACCGGATCCCATGGCTCCACCCGCACCTGTGGTGAACTTGACCGGCGTGTTCGACGGCATGGCACCAGGCGTGGACGCGTAGGGTTAGGAGTTAGAATCGGATTAGGATTTTTAAAGTGTAAATTGGTTTTGCAACTCGGAACCGGATTAGTTCCCGGTCCGGGTTTTGCCTTGTAATTTTTGTGACTTGTTTTGACTTTTTGGTTAGGATCGGAATCGGATCCGGTCCGGGAGGCAATCCGGTTTTGGGTTGCCATCCGGTCCGGTCTTCCGATCCGGTTGTTAGGGTTGTTTTGCGAATCCGGATCTTGTGTCCGGGTTTTTAGGATCTGAGCCTTTTGGGCCTCAGTTGTTTAAAAAGGGCTTGTCTCTTGGGCGGCCTTGAGTCTTTTCAATGTAAAATTTCCTTCTTCTTCATTTTCTTGTCTTTGTACATCTCTCCCGAGGATTGGCTAGGGTGTAGGAGGAGTGAGTTAGGAGCGGAAACGAGGTTTTGCCTTGAGATTCTCCCCTTGGTGGTTTGTGTTCTTCCAAGTGTTTTTGCAGGGTCTTGAAGAGTTGGGAGCGGGTTTCATGTTCCTCAACTAGGCTAAGGTTTAGTATTCCGGGTGGGAAAGCCTTTGGTGTGACTAGGCGGATAGGGAGGGTATCCTTATCTGGGCTAGAGTTCTTGGGTAGGTAGCCTGATTGAGCGTTCCGCCTCTGGAGCGGTTTCACCGCCTTATGGGCAAACGGAAGAACTTCAGTTGATGTTGGAATGGACGGACGCGCTTGTAGCCACCTTGCATTGCACGGGTAGGACCGGATCCCAAGGTCGTTGTAGTATGAAAGGGTCGTACGGGGGGTTCTTGTGTGACCTGCGGACCGGAACGCGTTTCGGGTCGTTGTGAAGGACCAAACCGGATCCGAGTTTAGTTAGGAGGATAGAGTAGAAAAGTGGAGTCTTTCACCACTATAAGTCACGGAAGGAGTGGAACGCTCGCCACTCGGTAAAACTAAGGAGCAGAACCCTCTGATGGTGAAACAGAGGTTAAATCAAACCATAATGTTCTTGGGGTTCGTGGGAAGTTTCCGATCCTAGACGTAGGAGCGGAAATAGGCCCGATAGTTTCCGGTTTGGGAGTTAGGAGCGGATTTGAAGCTGAGAGAATCCGGTTCTAGATCTAGGAGCGGATTGGGAATAGAGAGTTTCCGGTTTGGAAGGAGGAACCGGAAAGCGAGTTATTGGTAGCAAACTATGCTTAAGAGTCTAAAAGAGTTAAACACTTCACAGAGTCCTGCGGGTTCGAACTTTAGGGTCATTTTGTTATGCCCTCTTGTGGTTTTTGGTGGTATAACGGGAATTTACTTATCCTGTGCTGCGACATACAAAAATCTGGCGCCGCTGCCGGGGATTCTAAAGCTGTTTAACTTTCGTGATCTCGTGAAGCGTAGTTAGTCATTGTGTTTCAAGAAGTTTAACTTTGTCTTCCGAGTCAGTAAGGATCGGATCCGTGCTGATGAGATACAGAACTAGAAGCGAGAGAAAGGCGAGGTTGTTGAGAAACACTACAGGAGAATCGTCGAGAGCAGGTTTCAGCGATTCGACTTGGACAGATCAGGAGGATCGACGAACCGGGACGTCTCAACCTGAAGAAGAAATCGAATCTGCTAGATCGGGACGGACTTCTCCGATTTCCGATCGAGGAACGGATCCGGAAGAGGTGGATCCGCTGTTTGAAGCAGAAATCATGACCCGATTGAAGTATCGACGTTTCAGAGGCGATAACAGCCAGGACGCGGATGAGTGGTTGTGCGAGTTTGAATCTACAGCACTCGCGAACCAGGAGAATGAGGCCGCCCAACGAAGAATTTTCCAGGGATTGCTGAAGGGAGAAGCCCTCAAATGGTACCAAGATCTTCTTGATCGGATCCGGAATGAGTGGGACCAGTTGCGGACGGAATTCCTCCAAGCTTTCCGGGAAGTCGGCGGAGAGGCTAGAGCGTTGGGGCGATTGAGTACTCTCACGATGAAGTCAACCGAATCTGTGCGGAAGTATGGGCAAAGAGTGAAGGCGCTCATGCAGAAGTTGACCACGGAAATTGCACCGAGTTTGCAGGTTGAATGGTTTGTAGCCGGATTACCGGAATCCATGGGGTTCCTCATCCGTCAGACCAGACCAAGAACGTTGAGAGATGCTCTAGATGCCGCAACGAATTACGAGAACTCGGCACAGTCACTTCGGAAGTCCTTGAAGCGAAGCGAGAAGCAAGAAAAGGGTAAAAGCAAGAAGGACGTCCGGAAGTCAAGGCACCGAAAGAAAGTTTCAGACTCGGAAAGCAGTTCCGAGTCATCCGGATCGGAAGTTTCCGATCCTACTTCGTCAAGTTCGGAGGACAGGAGCATCTCTCCTCCACGGCGATCATCCAAGCGAAGTTCGCGCGGGAAAGTCGGTGTAAAAGTCAAGACGGAGGAATCCGAATCGAAGAAGGTGATGAAGAGTATACAAGAATCACTGGAGGCGATCCGGGTCAACATTACTGAGAATCGGAAACCTAGGCGGGTCGTCCCAGCCTCGCGCTCCAATGTCTGGTGCGGAAGGTGTGGAGAATCCGGGCACTATCCAAGTGAATGTGCCAAGGCCTCGCAGAAGCAGGTACGATTCATCTATCCGGAAGACGAAGTTTATTACACTATGGAACCGGAACCGGAAGAGGAGGAGATCTACCAGGTTCAACCGACGTACGGAAGAGGGAAGGGTATCGCGGTACCAATCCGTTCCAACGTCTTGAACCGGAATTTTGCTTCCGGTCCAAGCCACAATATGATGATTCATCAACCTGCGCGGATGACCGGATATCCGGATAGGCAAGTAGTCGTGTGTTATGGATGCGGAGAAGTAGGCCACTATGTCAGCGGATGCCCGCACCGGGGGCAAGGGCAAGGTGCGCCCCGACCTCTTCCATGCCGTACCTGTGGAGAGTACGGTCATACGGAAGAGAATTGCCCACTACCGGCGCAGCCACGTCCGGTTTACAAGCAAGTGCAGATTCTTCCGCGTGAGCAAACGGCGTTGAACTACGGCCATTCTGGAGGAACGGAAAACCCGGAAAAATGACGAAGGGCGGTGGAGCTGCCAGGGGAGACGGAAGACACGGTTTTCCGTGTGACCACCCGCAGTTCCACCCGGAACCAATCCGGACGAACAGTAAGACGTAGTAAGAAAAAGTCAAGAAAGAATCTGGATACGAGTAGTGACTCGGATCGTCGTTCCTCGGAGCGGAAATCCAAACCGGAAGTCGTTCACTCTCGGGAAAACCGGATTCCGGAAGACATCAGTGCTGAGATCCGGATGGAGATATCAAAACCGGATCCGGAACTGAGACAAAAAAATGTGAGTTTTGATGATACCCCCGTGGTTATCAACCCTGATGTTCGAGCGCACGAATATGACATCCTACGGGACATCAAGGACCAGAAAGCAAATGTCACGATCGGACAACTTCTACACGATAACATGATGTATCAGAAGCTGATCCGTGACGCCTGGACTCGGAAACGGAAAAGGAAGACTAAGCTTCCTTCCGTTGCGGTCAACTTTACTCGACCAGAAGATTCAGGAGCTCCGGAGATCTCCGTGGAGATCGAAGGATGTTTGATTTCTAAAATCCCCATTGATGGCGGATCTGGGGTCAACCTAATGCTGGAGGACACAGCATTTGATTTGGGCTTCACCTCTTTTGAAGCCACGAAACAGGTACTGCGAATGGCAGACCAATCTCGAGTAAATCCGGTTGGAAGACTCTCGGAAGTGCCAACCCGGATTGGAGGAAAAGACTACCTTCTGAACTACGTCATCATCCGTGTCCAGAAGGGACGGCCGTTTCCGATGTTACTCGGAAGACCTTGGTTATATTCCGCTCGAGTGCCAGGGAGTTGGTGGTTGGAAATCCGGCCATCCGGATTCCTTGGGCAACGGAGAGACACATGGGTGAAACCTGTGATTCGGAGGGATACACCACGGATTGGTCGGATCCGGAAGATTCCGTTCCGAGTTACTTTGTGGATCCGTTCGAGAACCAATCCGAGTCTACTTTTGGATTCTCTAATGCAGTATTGGAGTATACCACGGAAGAGATCCAAGAGGCGATGGTAGAAGATCGATCCCTAGGAGAAGCGAACGTTCCGCTCACTATGGACTGGATCCAGGAGCGGATCCGGATGGGAGATCTTCCGGTTTGTGAAGGTGAAACGCTGAAATCCGGTTGGGGAGAACTCGGATCATTTCCAGAGGAAGCTGATCCGGAAAAGATCAAACCGGTTGTTTCACCCACCGAGTACGAGAAGGAAGACGTGGCGCCCGACAGGAGTTTCTATATTTGTAAACACCTGGAGGATACGGAGAAATCCGGTTACGTCGAACTTCTCAAGGAGTTTATGGACGTGTTCGCTTGGGAACCATCCGATCTGAAAGGGATTCCCTCTCACCTTGGGGAACATCGGATCGACCTGATGGAAGATTCCGTTCCGGTTCGACAGCGACAGTACAGACTCAACCCGAAGTACTCGTTGATGGTAAAGGAGGAGATCGATAGGCTATTGGAGGCCGGATTCATTTACCCGGTCCACAATTCCGAGTGGGTCTCTCCGATTGTAGTAGTCCCTAAAAAGGTAGGAGCGGATGGAAAGGTCAAGATCCGTGTATGCCAAGACTTCCGGAAGTTGAACGCAGCCACGAAGAAAGACTACTTTCCACTCCCCTTTACGGACATGATTTTAGATCATGTAGCGGGACACGAGTGCTACAGCTTCTTGGACGGATTTTCCGGTTACAATCAGGTATCCATTAAGGAGAGCGATCAGCTGAAGACCACGTTCACAACGGAATGGGGGACGTTCGCCTTTAATCGGATGCCGTTTGGATTATGTAACGCACCAGGAACCTTCCAGCGGTTGATGATGGACATCTTCCGCGATTTCCTTCGACATTTTCTTGAGGTATTCATCGATGACTTCGCCGTCTTTAGTAACCGGAAAAGCCATCTGGAATACTTACGGAAAACGTTCGAAACTTGTCGAGAAACCGGATTGAAACTTCATCCCGGAAAATGCTTTTTCGGGATGAAAACCGGAATCTTGTTAGGACACGTGGTGAGCGAAACCGGGTTGCAAGTTGACCTAGACAAAGTCATAGTTATACTTGCCCTGCTAGCCCCGACGTGTGTGAGAGAAATCCGTGCATTTCTCGGATGTGTAGGCTATTATAGACGATTTATAGAAGCCTACGCCAGAATAGCTATTCCGCTCACGGAACTTTTGAAGAAGGACACAGAATTTGTTTGGACCGGATTACGACAACAAGCATTTGAAGAATTGAAGATCCGGTTATCCAAGGCCCCCATCCTTTCCATTCCGGATTGGGCAAGGGAATTCCATGTCACTCTCGACGCATCCGGTTGGTGCTTGGGAGCTATTCTCTGGCAGTTTGACGACGGAAGACGTGAGAATCCGGTTTACTACGCGAGCAGGCAAATGAGTCTGGCTGAGCGGAACTACACAACCACGGAGCGAGAGGCGCTAGCGGTGGTGTACTCCTGCAAAAAGTTCCGGCACTACCTACTCGGATACAAGGTAATCTTCCATACGGATCATGATTCCCTGAAGTACCTTGTGAACAAACCGGATTTGTCTGGTCGAATTGCACGATGGATTTTGCTTTTGCAAGAGTTTAACTACGAGGTAGTAGTTAAACCCGGAAAAGCAAACGTGAATGCGGATTATTTGTCGAGACAGAGAGGGCAAGCATCCGTAGCGGATATTTCCGCAACCTTTCCGGATGAATTTCCGGATTTGGAGGAAAAACCGGAAATAGATGACCCTCCGGAAAGTAACTCTGTTAATATCTTTTCCGTAGAAAAAGATTCCGTATCGGATTACCAAGAGATCATAGACTATTTGGTAAGTAACCAATACCCAGAATCCATGAGCTATGTGGAAAAAGAGATTTTTCAGAGGAAGGTGGCCCCTTATTCGTTGATTCGAGGAGTCCTCTTCAAGTTAGGAGCGGATGATGTACTGAGAAGATGTCTCGAACCAGAGGAGCGGAAAAAGGTAATCCGGTCCTTGCATTCCGGATCCTCGGGAGGCCACTTTGCCTTTGTAAGCACGGTGAACCGGATCCGATCTTCCGGATATTGGTGGCCACATCTGCACCGAGATGTGCGGATCTTTGTAAGGAGCTGCGATCAATGCCAACGGACGGGCGCACCCTCGTTCCGGAATCATTGGCCGCTAACTCCTATCATACCCTTGGCACCTTTCGAGAAATGGGGAATAGATTTTATTGGACCCATTCTTCCGGTTAGTGCCCGGAAGAAAAGGTACATAATCTTAGTCACGGATTACGCGACCAAGTGGGTAGAAGCCAGGGCAACCAGGAAAAATGACGCGGAGACTTCCGCTACATTCCTATTCGAGGAAATCCTCATGCGTTTTGGGCACCCATTGGAGTTGGTCAGTGACCGGGGAACCCATTTCCTCAACGACGTCATCTCCGACCTAACAAGTAAGTATCTTATCAAGCACCGGAAGACGACTCCGTACAACCCGAAAGCAAACGGATTGACAGAGCGTGCGAACGGAATTATTGGTAAGATTCTTAACAAGGTAGTTTCCGCTCACAAAACGGATTGGGATCGGAAACTTTCCTCAGCGGTACATGCATACAATACCGCGGAAAAGAGTACGACCGGAAAAACGCCATACTTTTTGGTTTTCGGTCAGGAAGCAGTTCACGGGGTCGAATTAGAAGTGGAAACATTCCGAGTCATGGCAAACCGGATGACGGAATCCGGATCGGAAACCCTTTCACGGCTTATCGCCATCGACGAACTGGAAGAAATTCGGGATGAAGCCTTGGAAAAGACTATAGCAATACAGTTCAAACGGAAAGCAGACTACGACCGGAAGATTCCGGTTGACCATGGAATCCGAGTGGGAGGATTGGTTTTGCTTTACGACAACCGGCACAAAGATTTTCCAGGTAAACTACATACCCGATGGATGGGACCTTATCGAGTAACTCAAATCTTTGGGAACGGATCGTTGCAGTTGGAAAACTTGCAAGGCCAAAGACTTGACACACGGGTGAACGGATCGCGCGTAAAGAAGTATTCTCAAGCATCTTCTTCGGAAGAAAGTTGAGCATGTTCGCGGGGACGCTCACAGATGAGGAGGGGATAATGTCACAGCGTGAAATTTCAAAATTTCAAAGTTAACAATAAAACCGGAACCGGAAGGCAAGGTAGGGTAGCGGATTCCGTGTAGGATAATGTTATTTTCTAACAATAAGCGGAATTACGAGAGTAAGGGATGGATTGGACAAAATCCGATCCGAGGCGGAATCGGAAACCCTAACCGGATTCCTCTCCGAAACCGGATTAGGGTTAGGAGCGGATTTGGGAGCAAAACCGGAATTTGTCGGTGGTATAAGAGTCGCCGCGGAGTCCAAAATTAGTTCATTTCTCCCGACTCCGCAGCTGTAGCTCCTTTGTCGCCTTCCTCCCCCTTTCGAGTATTCTGCTGTAGCACGTGTTTCTTGCAGGTACGGCGAGGTATAGCGAGCGTAGACCGTAGAGTATTTCCGCGTTTCCGCTTCAGGAGGGTTTGTGAGTTTTTCGGGTCGTGCGGCTAGGAGAGAAGTGAGGTAGAGCGAAAAGCAAGGCGGAAAGCAAGCGACTCCGAAAAGCAACGATGCCTCCCCAGCGGAAAGCGGTGTCCATTCAAACACCATCCTCGTCATCGGCGGTGAAGTTACGGAAGGTGGTGCCCTTGATTCCGATGGCGGAGGGGGAGAGAGCACAACTTATGGAGGATCTCGGGCGGATGGGGATCGGAGGACTCGCTTTGAAGCCGTGGGGTTTCAAAGACGAGCGGATGGTAGGAGAGCTACTCACGCGGCCCGGAAACGAGTTTGCAAACACGATCCGGGGCGTGCCGCATAAGTGGACGGATGAGCTCTGGACGGAGACTTACGATTCGCGACCGGAAGGCCTGGGGATGGCGAACCGGAAAGATGAGTACGTGCGCGGGAAGTTCCGCGGCGCGGTAAACCCGAAGGACGGATACGCGGTGGACGACTGCAAGGATCCGCGCCAGAAGCGGCTACTCCAATTTCTCCTTCCGATCTTCCATCCGGAAAAGCCCA
>CAXARX010000610.1:0-17781 GCA_963971425.1 Bryoerythrophyllum caledonicum | reverse complement strand
GGTCATTTTTGTTAACAATTAAATCTACCAATACCATCAACATAATTGTAGTATGAATACGTACACTTGACTAACAAGATGAGGATGTCATTTAAATTTCTAAACTGATTCATTCATATGTTATTGACAATGTTTAAGTCATTCAAATAAAAAATAGTAAACAATAAATATTAAAAAAATTCTTACAATACAAAAGTAGTACAAAATATAGATGCCTTACTAACTCAAAAGTCAATAAATTTTGTTAACTGGAGCTTCTAAAATACTTGCAATAATTAGAATAAATCAACTCAATTAAAATTGAAACTGATGCAAGTCTATAGCTCTGATCAATTCTAAGCTATATAAAACGAGATCCTAAAAATTACTCAAGAGCGTGAATAAGAATGTCACTTTCTAAGATGACCCTAATTTCATTAAAGCTGAAACTTGGAGCATGAATGAATTCATTGGTCTCGGCTCTCAATTTGCAAGAGACAATGAAGATAAAGTACAAATGCTTGCAATTTGCCCACTGACCTCGCTGTCGTTTTGCTTTTATCATCATCTCTTTAAAATTGGGACAAGAACACTCTCGAAAGTCGCTTATAGTTATTAAGTATTCCTGGACCTTTGGAGTAAGCCCTGAATTAAGTGTAATAATCCACCCATATCCAAGCTGAGGTATCATTGTGACTTTCTAAATCTGACCCTTCAGTGTAAGTGTTGATGCGCAATTGTTCAATTGTTTTGAAGATGGCCGGTGAATTCGTCGTATAATCCTCCCTAATCTGTTTAAAGAATAGTGATCAGGATTTTCAGGAACTACATAGTCGAACATGCTTTGAAGATGTCGAGCTCTACCAAAAAGTCTTCGTAGAGACATTTCAATACGTTGAGGAAGTTGAAAACCAACATCTTCAAGTCCCAAAATTTGTGCTTTTGATAGATTAGTCCCAAGCTTCACCGGCGAACCATCAAGAACTATTGGCCTAGATACCACCTACTTTCGGCTAGTACCCTTCACATATCGTTCAATATCATCATTGCAAAAAAACTGCATGCGATTTTTCTTATTCGTCCTGTAATTATCCATCAATCTAGTGTAAGTAGGGGTAGCAGTGCTCTTGTTCTTTTGAATAATTTTCGCAACACACTTCTTCTTTGTAATTGCCTGTTGTGCAAAACACAGCTTTTGGAGAATTCCTTTGTAGTCAGGCAATATGCCGTTCTGCCTCATTGCAAAGAGACTCTTCAACAGTAGTAACAAATGGTGATGCATCGTGTGTAAGAGACGTTAGCACTTCATTTGGAATTGCAACTACTGTTTATTCACTTTGTAATGAAGGAATTGACTCTTGAGAATCATCATCCATAGTATCAATATGACCGCCTAAATTATTTAATATTCTCCTAAAAAGAGAGCGAGAAAAATTCACCTTGTCCGATCGATGTGAATCGTACTCAGAAGCTAAAGGTAAATCTGGCCTTGGCTTGATATAACCAAAAACTTCTTTACCTTCTAGATGTGACTCACGAATACAAAAATGACTCGCTCCAGGCATCATCTCTATAACAACTTTCAATCGGATTGGATCTCGAAAATTTTGAGCAGATTATTGTGCAATTTTAAGCTTCAATTCTTCTTTATGAAGACTCGTTCTAGGTCGATCACCTTTTAGAAATTAATAGCATGAAACTACTTGGATGAATGCTCTCGTATAGTTATCTACAATGTTTATGTATTAATTGTTTCCACACTTGCTTGATTGATGAAGCCATTTGTTGTGAATAGTCTCAACTAGATTATAGGATTATGGCATTTTGAGAAGTTCCTCGGTGCTAAGATTGAGAAAATCTGACATTAAGAAGGAAACATATTAGAAGAAGTACTAAAGAAAAATAATTGAGTAAACGGTTGAAACAAGATGATGAACTAAAAATCTACAAAAGTCATTGACCTTACAATTCTCCATTTCATCCAATCACAAAATTTTCATTCACATTCAAATTGCCAATACCTTATTCTCAATGGAATTAATAAGTAATTTTAAATTTCAAATTTCAAAATTTATTCAAAAACATTGATAGTAGGACCGTATATCTTATTGCATGGATAGGCCCTAAGATTCATAGTGGACAACTTTTGTTTATATGATAAGTTCAAAATTTCATTCTAAATTACATTTTATAATTTATCTTTGAAAAAGTACTAAAACAAAAAATGGTGTGGAGAAACCGACAAACTGCTTAGTATCATTGCACGTAACTTATTACGACGTAAAATTAACAAGAACAAAATACAAAATCACAAAACCCAATTTGGCCATATTTTTATTCTAGCTTTTACAACGAAGACCCTTTGCAGCGGTGCTTCTAATACCCTATCCTAGCATTTCACTCCTTTTCTGTTGTGAAAGGTTTATGCATTTAACTTCTGCTTCTCAAACCCTACCAT
Organism: Bryoerythrophyllum caledonicum; assembly: GCA_963971425.1. Lineage (NCBI taxonomy): Eukaryota > Viridiplantae > Streptophyta > Bryopsida > Pottiales > Pottiaceae > Bryoerythrophyllum > Bryoerythrophyllum caledonicum. The sequence goes on along the minus strand of CAXARX010000610.1, from coordinate 15,344 downwards.
ATTATTCCGCTGCATTCTGCTAGTGAGCTTCAAGCATACCGTTGATGATCTCAAACCCTATCCTAACATTCCTATGCATTCCTATGTTGAAGTTATGAGTTGTCGGTGATGGACGAGCAAGTCAAATGATACTAGAAGAGATGGTCTTGAGGCGGTGAACGAGCGGGTCATGTGGTGCTGGACGAGATGGTGCGAGCTGTTGGACAAGAGGGTATTATCTTGTACCTAACCTTTCTGTTCTGAAACGCTTGAGGCGCTAGCTACATCACTTATATGGTACCCTACCTTTTGAACTAACAATTGTTTGAGGCTTAAGTGTCATACAAATGGAAATTGAAATACAAAACCTGGTGTTGTATGTGTACTCTCTCTATTATTTCCGGTGCAGTTTCGCATGAGAGGTAGGCGAGAGAGGTAATGAAGATGACCCGCATTATGCTAATGCTACACAGTCATCTCGGCGATGATCAATTTCAAGTGTACTACTATATGCAAATGAATATTCATCTTGCAATTTATAATTGAACTTTGTATTTAAGTGAATGTGGATTTGAGCTAAATTTTGATCAACATGTTGGATTGGTTTTCTTTATCAAATGCTCTATATAAAAACGCAAAAACAGTGGAATTAGAAAGTATATTGTCAAAAGTATATAAAGGAGCTCGTGAAGGACTTAATGGACGATTGGACAAAGCAACAAAGATTCCTTCTTGTGATGTTTAATTGAAATGTACGTGAGGCCCTGGCTATTGAATATGTAATTGATTATTATATAGCCTTTGATGTCTCATTAAAACCTTGGAGATTCATTGAGGAGTCTACCTTATTCACGCAGATGCTCAAAGAGATTGGCATCACGACACTACTCTTAAACCTCAACATGGTGCAATGAGTGAACCTTGAAAATCGAGAATCTTCAAACTGAGACCAAAATAACATGAATGGCTGCAAGAATAAGATTTCAATATTACTCATATAGTCCGTGACTAATCTACAATTGCAACAGCTTGCTCTATCGCGTAAGAAGACGGTATGATTCTATTGTTGGTTATTTTCTTTCGTTGCTCAAAATTAGTCTGCCGCAACCGGCAGGCTCACCTATGCCTTTCATTTTTTTCTTCGTTGTAGAGAGACTCTTCTGCATATGATAGAATATAATTTGCCGCCATAGGATGATCTCTCCCGAGCCTTGTATGTTTAAATTTGGTGTTGCCTCAAACTCCTCTTGAATTGTTAAAATATTGTTTACTACTACCGGCACATCTCTCCTAGGCCTTGCATTCTATACTATATTGTCTCCTTATAGTCATCTTCTGTTAAAATTGAGTGTACCGATACATGCAGACCTCTTTCAAGCCTTGCGTTTAATTCTTTCGTTATAGCCTATTCTTCTTCCATTGTAGGAAATGGGTCTGCCGCCGCCGTCATATCTCTTTCTGGGCCTTAGGAAATCATTTTTCCTACTATGTGTCCCCATTTGTTTTAAAAAAGTTGAGCACCTAGGGTGTACTGTTAAAGGCACACTTTAAGGGCCCAACTTTTTAAAAATTAAAAAAAATTAAAAAAATTAAATCTTTCTTCTTATTTTATTAATTTTTTAAAATTAAAAAAAAAATGTCCTAAAAGTTGGGCCTGAAGGGTCTGAAGTTACCGGCAGACCTTTCGAAGGTAACGGCACACCTTTTGAGGGTAATGGCACACCTTTGAGATACAACTTTTTTTTAAAAAAGCTTTTAAATTTTTATTTTTTATTTTTTTTGAAAGTTGGGCCTCGAAGGTCTGCTGTTAGCGGCACACCTTTGAGATACAACTTTTATAAAAAAAAAAGCTATTTTTTTTATTTTTATAAATTTCTTTAATTTTATTTTTTTGAAAGTTGGGCCTTGAAGGTCTCCCGTTAGCGGCACACCTTTGAAATCCAACTTTTTTTTAAAAAAAAGCTTTTTTTTTAGTTTTTTTATTTTTTGTAAGTAGGGCCTCAAAGGTCTGCCGTTAGCGGCATACCTTTTGAAGGTAACGGCACACATTTTGAAGGTATCGGCACACCTTTGAGATACAACTTTTTTAAAATAAAAAACTTTTTAAAATTTTATTTTTTTTAAAAATTAAAATATTTTTTTTTGAAAGTTGGGCCTCAAAGGTTTGCCGTTAGCGGCACACCTAAGAGACACAACTTTTAAAATATTTTAATTTTTAATTTTTAATTTTTTTCTTTTTAAATTTTTTTTTTCCTTTTAAATTTTTTTTTCTTTTAAATTTTTTTTTTCTTTTTAAAATTTTTTTTTCTTTTTAAAATTTTTTTTCTTTTAATTTAAAAAAATAAATAAAATTCTATATTTTTTTATTTTTTTTAATTAAAATTTTTATTTATTTATTTTTTAATAAATTTTTTTTTCCTTTTTATAAATTTTTTTTTTCATTTTTTTTAACTTTTTTTTTTTATATAATTTTTTTTTTTTGTTTTAAAAGTTGGGTCTGCCGTTAAGCGACATACCTGTTGATGGTAACTATGGAATACCAAATGGGCCCCGTTGTTGACCAATGACGATCATCATGTCCTATTCCACCTCCACGTCGTCCTACCCCAGCGACACTGAAATCCTAGTGACCTCGACTGAAACCTATAGGACATCGACGTCCACCTGCTCCACCTCCACGCCCTCCTAGTGCACAGCCACTGAAACCAATAGGACGTCGACCGAATCGCTTGACGCATCTTGAAAAGCAGGGCATTCCAATTGGGTTTGAGATGTTAACGTATTCATAATCAATGTTGTCTAAAACATTTGGACATACACCAAAACCTCAAAATTTTCACAATTGCCCATGATATCCGGTCAGCCCGGACATAAACTTTGGAGTAGGACGATGGGCTCAGAAGAGCCCGAACCTGACCAGATCCCAAACCTCAATGTCAAAGGAAGTCTGAAACCAAGACTAGTTGCCCTCGCCCTCCCCCTTCCCAATTGCGTGGTTTTAGATTGGTATGCTCTTCAATGATGAATGAGCCTTCGATAAAAGCTGCACCCACCAATTATGCTTGCCAATTCTCAAAAACTACTACAAATTGTTCAACATTGGTAGGAGCCCAAGTCTAGAAGAAGTTCACTTCCAATCCCTCTTGTGTCACATTTGCTTCTTCTTAATCACATTAATAAATAACAAAGACACTATATTGCGTGGTTTCCAATTGTTGTGTTCAGTGATGTAGGAGTCCTCGAGTGAAGTAGTTGCAGCAGATTTTTGTATCGCCGATGGTGTTCCATCAATTCACCAAAAACACAAATTGTTCAATATTGGAATTACAGCTGTCCAAGCCTTCACCTTCTTCACATGATGGGTTGACAAAAACAATATGTTGGTTAGAACACGGAGAATTAGTTGCGAACTACAGAAGGTACAATTCAACAAATACCAATTGGAATTGGAATGTGCGGAGCATGTGCGGTTCTAGAGTTTCGCTTAGCAATTTAGGGTTACAAAGTTGGACTGATTGGGACAAATGTCATCCTACCTTATTGAGGATGATTACCAATCGGAGGGATGGGCAAGGGAGTAGATTTACAATGTTCGTTTGAATACAATCAAGCCCGTTTGAATAATGTGGACTTGTGTACATAGGGTCTCCCATCGACTGTCACTGACATACGATTACTCACAATCGGTTAGAGTTCTTCCCTTCATCGGATTGACAGCACTCAACATACACATAGGGGTACCACTTCGGAATTGAACTCACTACTAATCCATAATTAAATCACAGCTTTAGTTAGAATTAGAATCAATTAGGAATAGTTTTCCGTTCACCAAGGGGATCAATCTCATCTTCTCCATGTCTCCTTTCACAAGCTCTTATTCATTTATTTCCTTTATTGGTTTATCTCCCAATTAACTGAGTCTCCCTTTCTCTCTGACTGTCCATAATTTGGCATCCATCTTCACTCTATTGATTCCACTCTCAATCACTTTACAATTTCCAAAACAATTCTCACACACACACACCAGTTTTCATTTCATCACACAATCGGACATAACACAAATGACAGTCTCTCACACAATCGGTACATCAACTTCGTAATATAATCCTCCTTTTACTTCATCTAACAACACGATCGAATCACAATTTTTACTTCCCAATCGGAAAGAGCTCCTGCTATCCTTAGCTGTGGCAGACTGAAAATTTCAATTGGCAATGACGGAGTTAAATGCTCCACCTCTGTTCTTACTAACTGCCAATTGGTTACTTCTTACAACTGACCAATCGGCTAATTAACTACCAATTGGTTTTACAATCGCTAATTGGTTACTTCTCTACTTTTAACCTATTGGTACTATTCTCAATTAGAATCAATTCATTACCAAACCGAAATTGTTTGACAATCGTCTTAGCGAATCCATTTTGCCAATGGGAAACATCACAACCTATGTAGCCTTCCGCATCAAAATAATTTGAAAATCAGATTGAAGGGAACTTACTACCAATCGGTCCTAACGTCCACATTCTGTACTTCTCCACCAAGTGAAGAAGCAAAATACATCCCAATTGCCTTGTACCGATATTCATCTTTATCATCTTCACTACCAATTGGTGAAACTTACTCACGTATAACCAAAAGTTGACAGATTTCGATTAACTCTTGTAGGCTTGTAGAACTTCAAATGACCATGTCAATCTCACCAACAAATTTTTTCCAATTGGACAAATTCAGGAGTACAAAACAATTTAGCAATGGAATTCAACAATAAACCCAATTCAATTTTACATACATGGGCACAACATAGAGTACATTAATTGCTGAAGACAAAAGATTATGCTCAAAATCGTTTTCCTTCTTCCGATTTACAGTATCCTGTTACGCTGCAGAAGACGACTAACCTACCAATTGGTCAACAAGCAACCTAAACGCCACATGAAGATGGGGACTACCAATTGAGAACTAACATTGGAAAAAGCGCCAACCTCTGATCCCCATACCCTATTACCAAGTACTTCGTATAAGCCTGAATACTACCCTTATAATTAGGGAAAACGTCCACTTAACCCTATAACATTACAATACTGGGCCAAATTCCAACCGATTGTCAAATTCACTCTTCCGCATGAGATACTCGAATGTAGAACCTTCTTTCGTCCACAGAACACCTTGGTCTCCGATCCATACCGAAAGCCGCCTCCTAATCATGTCCTGATTGGAGTCCGCTTCATCCCAGACGCCTAGAATCAAAGAATGAGAAATTGTTGTGGCTGCATTCCACCAAGTGACATCCAAATTCGGAGTCCCTGTCGGTCCATCAGCACTCCAAAACAATAGGCATACATTGTGACATGATGGTTCACTCTGCCCAGCACATCCGAGTCCAAGTTGGTAAGGAAGCGACTCCAATTGCGGACACCCACCACATAATATCCAGGCATCTCCTTCCCGATCCCACTTGTACTCACACATAAATCTGAAAGAAGGAGGCTGGCCTATTGGAACATTCTCCAAAGTCACACTCCGCATGTCAGCAATCGACAGAATCCAAGCTGCACGAAACGAGCATAGACGTGGGCCGATGTCGCACTGTTGCCAGAACTTTATGCTCTCCTCGCCACTATCCGACACGGTAACCAGAATATCTCCAAATCTTGGAATATGGTGGAGGTCAAAACATGTCTCCTAGCAAAATTGACCAATTGGAGCAGCCATTGTGAATGCACGAAAACCACTGCACTAAACACCGCAAGTCAGAGAATTGGAAACTACGAGAAGCAATCTTGTACATTAGGCCTCTTGCTACATCCACTGCAAAACATGGAATGGACTCCTAAACTACGTTCTGGAATAGCAAAAGAACCGATTGAAAGCCGCGACGGGAAAAGGGAAGTACTAGCTTCCACGAAAAAAGTGCAGCCTTGTTCCCTCGTTCAGGTCCGAAATGCAAAGTTTTCTTCCCGCAAGTGAATTGCTTTCAATTCAGTTGCTCTGCTTTATGAGCCCGTCGGGATCCCTCTTAGAGTCACTGAGGAGGCATTTTCTGGGTTTCAAGGAGACAACGATAGCCACTAAGTCCAGCACTGGTACCGTTGTCTCAATAAGCAATCAATGAAGAGAATGTTCTTGCCTAGTATTGTAGTATTGCTAGCACCCCTATCCCAATAGGCAATAATTAACTTAGTGGGTACTGCATTTTACCATAGGGACGACTCTCCCAATATGCCATCACGGAATCGCACTTTCCCATCCATTGCGGCATTGCATAAAAAATTGACCCGTCCAGCATGTGGAGCATCACTATTGCCACATATGTAGGCCAACACCTGTGCGTCAGAGTTCACAACTATCCTATCATGAATTCCTATTGTCCGTATTACAGACTTTCATGCAGCCTCCTTTGATATAATAAAATCCTCACAAGAATGTCAAAATCGAATCTCACGCAACAATTCTGATATACATTTGGATCCAAGAGTTCCTTCCTCCCATTACTTCATTCTCACAGCCAATTCCACAAGCATGAAATCAAACAACATGCACAGAAGATGCATCACAATTCAATAGATGTCTAGGAATTCTAATGATCCCATCATCTTCGTATGCGCCAATAGAAAATCAAAATATAGTATATAAATGTTAGCTTTCAGCTGTGAAGGTTTTTCTACAATGCTGACAACACAATTCCCTCTTGGAAAACCGGACCCTACATGCCGCATGAATCATGGAAGTACTAATCGGCTGAGCACCCTTCACAATGTCCATCACTACCTAGACACCTTAGCCGATTGGTAAGCATACTAGATACTGATTTAAGCATTTCCATACTCTGTGTGGACTGTGAACGCAGGCATAATTTAACTTCGCAGTCATTACTTCATCGCTAGAGTAATTTGGAATTGTCAATGTGCGGAAGCAGGTGGAAGCTTCAGGCAACCGATCGTCTGACAATGTGGAGGGTCCTCCAACGATTGTAACAGGCTCATAAGCAAAGAAGTCACTATCGGTGATGAACTTGTTCAGCTTATACCTCTGCAAATAGAACATGTTAGATATGACTCTCTTCAAACGGGCAATTGCGTTACTGTCCATGTCTTGAAAGTAACACATTTTGCAGAAGGTCTGCGCATCAACTCCAGTTTCCGCTCCGAAAACCCTCTCTATGTTTTCTGGTACAATCTGAGCTAATGTCATGCTGATGCTCTTGCCAATTTGCTTGGAGATGAACGCATTCGATGGTGTACAGGATGCCATCAGGAATCGAAATCCAAAACGAAGGAACAGGGCAGCATGTTGAGTGGAGCGGAAGACATGCTTCAAGATCTGTGACCGCAATAGGATGGACGACTTCTCCGAGAAGCATTTGATGTCTTCCTCGGATCCAGCCACTTTCAACTTTGACACCATTATGAGAATGTCCGATAGTTCAATGTCACTAAGGACAGATTCCCTCGCAGCCGATTGTTGCTCAGTGTCCTTTGCAGAGATCAATGATTTGATGGAGATCCAATGAATTGGTTTGATTGCACGATAGTCCAATTCGTACTTGTCAATTGCTGCTCGATCCCACTCTTCAGGAATACATCCTGTAGCTAAGGCCAAGGCCGATAGGGTCATTGGTCGATTCACTTGTTGCCCATACATTGCCAACAAGAAAAGTAAGAGGCCAAACAGCTCCAAATTCTCCGCTCTGAAATTGTTTGACAATTGGGTTCGTGATAGTGGTCTCAAGTACCGCATGTGTCCTCCATCGCTCATTGCGAATATAGATCCATAGGTCTACACAGAACAACATTGATTAGTCCAATTGGAATATTGGGAAATACGAATTCACAACTACTGATGAGCCTATTGTACATGCCTCCATTATGAGGCCCCAATTGCTACGTAAGGGAAGCCTATGGTACATCTAGGTTGCCTAGCTAGCTGTTATAGTAAATGCTAATCCATGCAGTCCTTGCCAATTGGTAATAATAAATACACCAATTCATATAAAAATACATGCCAATTGGACAGATAGAAGAAATTTGCAATTCACTTACTGAGGCATCATTCCAAAACTGATTCCAGCATGAGCACAGGAAGCTCCAGATCGGACCTCCACAGTCAATGGTACCTGTCTCTTGGAAGTCGTCGGCTTCATCTGAATGACGAGTGCCCTCCAATTGGTATTTGTACGTCACTTTCAGTAGCGGAAATGGGTTACCTGCAACCTTTGCATTCCGATAGATATTCCGAAGCTCACGCAATTCTTCTCCGGGACGGACCTGGAGAATAACTCCCACAGCTCTTACATATTAAATACATGCATATTGGGATATCTTTAACAATTGGAGGAAAGGCTATGACACAAATATTTGTATTACCCAGACTAAAACAGGAAATCCATTCAAAACAAAAACAGCATTCAATTGAATGAAGCACATGCAACAACGACAAATTCAATTGGAGGCTAATGAGGCTTACCAATACCAATAGAGGGCGATACTGTCGAAGAGCGTGTTGGTACTCAACCAGAACCCTCAATCGGAAGTTGCAGTTCTGATATGAACCCCACATCTCTTCCTTCCGCCAATAGGCCTTCACGATTTCTGCTTGGACAAGATCTGTCTTCTTGTGGTTCTCTTGAACCTGCCAATTGTGAAAGCGTTCAAGCAATGCTCCAATCGAGTCCAATGGAACTGCAGCATCAAGGTTTGCTTCAACAAGTCTTCCCTTGATGTCTTCGCCATCAAGGTCGATTGAGGACACTCCGAAGAAGAGATCCAATCTATCCCAAGTTCTCCAATCAGGATGCGCTTTGTCATGAAAAAAGCTCTCTACTTGCGACATTGTCCACATGGAGAAGTCAACGTAACCCAATAGAGTAGGCACTGCGGTCTCCATATCTTCGCTCAACAGTCCTCTTCGCACCAATCGTTTTGAATTCAACGATTCCCACGCCATCCGCACATGACTGTGGACAAAACTATTCGGATCAATGGCTCTGAAAGTACTCCAGAATGTGTCTTTCGAGTTTTCTTCAGGACTTCCTTCTTGTGCCATGCCTGCTATGATTGCATCTGGAAATTCGTCTGTGCACAAGCTATTGTATTCTTTGGTAGCCTTCGTCCATGCTTCGTCGAGTGCAACAATTGTTTTTTCTTCTAATTGGGAGAGACTACGACTATTGGGCAAAGCCCGAGCACATTCCCTAGTCATGTCATCGTCTAAGTTGACAAGATTGGAGGCTGATGCACCGTGAAGATTGGGAACCGTCCGACCATTGTGAACTCGAATGCGTGGAGGTAAACTGCTACCACCTGTATTTGTATTGTGCTCGCACGATATGAGGTCCTCCATTTCGTCCAATTGAGTGAAGGAGTCAGCGCTAGGGTGCTGCTGCGGTGCAGGCTCCGAACAAGAAGGAGTCGACGCCAATTGCAATCTCGGCCTCACAAAACGACCACCATCGGCAATTCGTGAAGACTATGTGGCAGGAAGAGGAGCATACGGTTGCTGTCTCTCGAAGACACGACCACTGCTAGGTGTTGCTTGTGATTCGAAAGTGGTCTCAAGTGACCATTGTGTCCCATCCAGATCCTCGTCACTCTCCTCCATTGTTGTGTCCTCCGAGTGCAGAGCGGTCGGAATCGGTAAGTTGATGGTCAGAGCCCCCTCTGCAGTTGCGATGTACTGAGATACCTCCCATGCCTGTAGCTGTTTCACTGGATCGGCTATATACACGGCAGGGCTATACTGCCCTCGCTTTGGGATACACTTCCACGTAGAATTCCGCAATAGGATGAAAGGCCTGGACATGTTCGCGAAACCCTTTCCCAAGGTCCTCTGCAAACAGCAAGCAATAATGGACCAATCAATGGGGTTCAACAAATTCAAAATACACTTCACACATTCCAAGAGTTGAATATATTTCTGACATTGCCAAAATATTTGTTAAGGTACAGCACTTACCCGATCCTTTGAATTGTAAAGGTAATAGAAAAATCCCCCTTTTTGAGCCAATTGGGGTTGGTCATATATTTCGGCCGCCTTCTCAGCAATTGCGCGTTGACCAGTTCCCTGTCTAAAGGGTTCTAAAGTGTAGTGATCTCCCCATGGAAGGTTAGGGGGCCTTCATAATGATATCATTGTTGTCCTCACGCTCGTCACTAGAGTCTACGCAAAATGAACAACCAGCAATTGGATGGAATGTAAAACATTCCAATTCCGTGTAAGAAACATACTTAAAGACTGCCCTATTGGTAAAACACATAGCTATGAAGATGACAAATACAAAACAATCAGTGAAACACAGTAGAAGACTTCAAATGGTACCTCAACAACTCCTGTGCTTCTAGCTACAATCTCCATCCCATCGGGAATACAGAATGTCTTTGTATGCCACCCAACTTGCCCATGGGAGGGTACCAAAGCAGATCGGTGTCGCGGCCTCTGTCAACTTCCAATGGTTGTCGAACGCCTGCCGGTGCGTCCAGTCTCGTAAGGACCAAAAGCAGAATTTGCAATGAAGTCCCCTAATGGATTATTTCCACCAATTGGTATTGCTGGTGGTGTACAAACTGGAGGTCTGAGGTAAGATGGATTGGACTGGGGGTGCGTGTGTTCTGCCATGTTGAAGAAGGAACTGACAGCGCCCGGTAATATGCCCTTCTGCAAGAAATTTTATTTTGCCAAAGGCTCATGAGACCCCGGCTTAAATGACACGCCCATCAGTAAAGGCAAAAACAGCCTGCCATTTTTCACGTACCTACAAAGCACAGAACGTAGACCAAAACAGACTTCTAGACTTCCGTTCTTCTCTTCTGATACCAATCGAGAAGCATCTATTCCATTCAAAAGACAAAGTCAAAACAATATCAAACATGAGCGCATGCAGTCCATTCAATCGCTGGATATACATGAAGAAGTACATGTGCGTACTGGTGACGAACCAATTGCAAGTCGCGAAAATAAGTGAATGCTTCATACAATGCGTCCCGGCCCTCTCACCAAAGCCTCAGACTATCTTCAAGCGCAGCCACTAACCAATTGGGATCAGCAAAACTCTAGGCTCGAAGTGGTAGCAGGAAACCAGTTAGAAGAACAGAACAAGTCCAGCTTAGAGCCGACCTCAAGCGCAGCCACTAACGTATCAAACACAGTGAAGAGAGATTTGACAAGAAGTAGACCGTGCAGCACTTGTCGACCTATGTCCAAGATCTTATTGGTTATCCATTTTGGCTTAGGAAGTACTATTAATCTTCGATGAGAATGTCCAACAACGACCGCCACTAACTGTCCCGAATTGGTACTACTGTACGAATGCAGAATTGGAATGAATGAAGTGAATGGCTACCGTCCATTCTTGGTACCCCTGTCCCAATAGGCTATCAATGAAGGAATTGGCAGAAGACCAAGCTTCCATTGTGCAAGTACTCTCTATCAATTAAGTGTAGGTAGTAGGTACCATACACACGAACTCATACACAATTGCACGTTCCCTAGGTCCCTCTCTAAAGGGAACCAATGAACCATCTGCGTTGAGGACAATTGAACTCCCAACTTGAAAATAACGACCGTGGATGATGCATGAAAATTAAAACTACCGATCGGAGGGTTTTTGCAGTCGGTGAAACTAGGATTCCACAATGTAATTCGTTGGGCACAACATCTTCACGAGTTATGAATCGTTAGAGCTCTCCTTATCCAGTATGAAGGAATGAACTTTTCTCAGTTTCCAAAAAAAATCAAAAAACACTAATCGCCTCAGTGAATCCACACATACAATTGATTCAGTGTCGACATGGATTTCTACTAATAGGCTCCCTACGACAATGAACTCTACTCCACATCACATCACATCACATTATGAGGCCTCAAGTGATCGGAAATGAAATTCAACTCTAAATGCAATTCAATTTCATACACAATTGCAATACATTCATAATGTTCCTGAGGTTGAAATTTGGTGTACAATGGTACTACTTCTCCCTGGAAGAACCTACTGGGTACACTGTACAAGACGAATGAGCTACCAATTGGTTAATAAGCACTCTAAATGCCACATGAAAATGCGGACTACCAATTGAGAACTCATGGTGGACAAAGCGCCAACATCTAATCCTCATACCAAATTTCCAAGTACTTCGTATAAGCCTAAATATTGTTCTACCAATGAGGAAAAAAATCCACTTCACCCCGTAACTGGTGTCAGTGTCAATCCAATGCAACATTGGCTAGAAGCTGGCAAACCTCCCTTCGGTGGCCAACTGAATAATCTAATGAACGTGTTTGGAAGAACTGCAAATAGCTCAAGTGTGAACATTCTAAAGCTCCAACGCATTCCACTGTCAAGTTCAAATGCAATAAATATTTATTGGTGTCATCAAAACGATCGCAATTCAAGTTGTATGCTCTGTCCCGTAGAGCCACTATCACATCACTCAGAACATCCTCTGGTTCAGTGAAGTTGTCATGAGCCTGCAATCCGACAACTTCCATTGCCGCAATTGGTGGTACCACTACAGCTTCTTGGGAAGGTTGCTCCAATCCATGGCTTTCCAAACCATTGTCCTCATGAGCAAGGAACCGTGCATTGTGTTCCTCAGATACTAGTGGAGGCTGCAGCCCACAGTACAGACGTTCATGCAATCGGAATGCAGCTTCAGGAACATGCCCTGCAATTGAGCGTCCATTTTTGTTGATACTCCTTACACAATGATTGTTCCAAGCTTGTACAAAATAGTCTAGATCCCGTTGTATACGTGACACAAATACTAACTGCAGAGAGCTCAACTGCCACCGATTGGATAAGGACACCAATCCTTCGGTGCAGAGATACGTGAACAAGTGTTTGTAGTACCATATAACTTTCGTCCACACTTGACCCCACCAATGCTCAATTCTCTACAATTCCAATTAGGATGTGCATATTAGAAACGAGTTTAGCAGCCACTTATGCATATCTTCTAAGACATTGCTTAATCAGTAACATGCAAATGAGCTTTAATCGATTGGATGTCATGAAGTTAGATGAGATACGTGATTGTGAATGGAAGACCCGGTTAAAAAAAGAGTTCTGACATTCAGTCTAGCTCGCTGAATGTTGTCTCGAACAAGACAGTGTTCAGCTACATACACCCCTCTCCATCCCATTGTCTTCAAGCGCCTCGAAAGAGAGTTTCTAGTCACGCACAGTGACTCCGCAATTGCATTGAACTTCTCACCACAATTTAAGGAATCCTCTACATAGTCCAACAACTCTGCATCAGAGCAAACTGTGCCTAGTTGCGCTCCCAACGCGACGGATTCTACAGCAGTAGCATCATCGACGTCGACGTCATCTCCAGAGACTGAACTGTTCTCGGTGAAACTCACAGCGCCACCTTCATTCATGTCCGAATCCGATTGGAAATCCGAATTCGAATCCCAAACAGACTCCATGATTGATATGGATCATGATAGGTAGACCACTCTCATTGAACACACAATCGGAAGCCTCCAACAAGTGCATGCATGCGGCTTGAAACCATCGGAAGCAAGTGTCGTTAACACCAATTGGCAATATTTGAGTAGGAAATGTCAAGTCCTATTGCCGTGTATTGCACAGTAGTAGGAGGGAATCTGCGAGTACGATGAGTTTGTCATCCGGGAAGCAACGGCCACTAAGTGTACTATGTCTCAGTCATATTCCAATCGGGCCCCCCGGACTTGTCATTTACAATGACAGGGGAGTACCGGCATTTTATTATGACCTAGCCGAAATATTTTGAAGATTTCCGATTCAAAGTTGAAACGACCAGCAAATTTCCATCCCAATTTCTAAAAATATTTATATTCCTAGTTAGAAACAGAGAAATAACCGAAGTATCTTTCAAAAAAACTCGTTAATAATAGACTATGTAGGAAATTAGCCGAAATTGCTATAGAACTTCCCGAACCCTGGTTATTTACCGCCACTAAGTGTACTATGTGTCACTCATATCCCAATCGGGCCCCGGACTTGTCATTTGTCCTTCCATGCCGTCTCGCGTGTACTCTTTATATTTACAGCCCTGTGCCGTTGGCCCATTTTATCGTTTTTCTAATAATTTGCCACGAAACGAAGCCGGTCCATCCCTCCTTGCCAAGGGCTTTCCAACAATACCAAGAACGCAATTAGGGGACGCACAATTCAAAAGATCTATAATTTAGGATAATTTAAGATCCAAAAATAACTCAAACATCTATAAATTCTACACCTTCAGTCGGATTGCCACGAAACCAAACCGGTGCACCCTTCCTGGCCGAGGGCTTTCCGACGGTACCAAACACGCCCCCGGGGGACTCACGGTCGCAGAGATAAAGCATCCATTAGAATATTATCTACAAGAAATAATGCCATGGGTTACTGTAGCTTCACCATAGGGAATCACTCCATTGGATATATGTGTGCCAAAAGGAGAATAAAATGCAGTTGCAGTAAAACCAATTGGTAAATGAGCCATTGGTAGCTTTCCAGTAGGGGTCAATATCATAATCAATTATTTCCAAGATCTGGTTTTTGATGCTTAATTTAAACTTCTAAAACAAGTTCTCAAATACATAAACTATTAAAAATAGCAACTATGTTAGATTTTATTTAAAAGAGAGTCTATAAAAATAGACAATATATGAAAAGTGAGTCCATTAAAAATAGACAATAAACTAAAAGTGAGTATATTAAAAATAACAATAAAGTAAAAGTGAGTCTATTAAAAATAACAATAAAGTAAAAGTGAGTCTATTAAAAAGAGACAAACACAACAATTGTATCACATATTCGTAAAATTTTGATATATTTGAATAGAATGCATGATAATGATTTTCATAAGTCTTTAAAATAATTATTTCAAAAATTCTGTAAAAATATTTTCAATCATGCATACATAGAAATCGTATTTTCACAGAATGTGATATTACAGAAATAGAGTAGCAGTTTGCAATCACTTCTGTAATATCACTTTTTACAAAGGGTGATATTATAAAAATAATATAGTTGTTGCAATTAAGGTGATATTAAAGAGGATCCATAGGATGATATTATAGAGGTAGCAAATTCATTGCTTCGGTTGGCTTTACACTTCTTTGCACTTCTATGATTTTGTGCTTTTGTGAGCTTTGAGCTTTCATGATTTCAATTTTCTATTGCTACTCCAAATGTTTTTGAGAAATTTATTCAATTGAAGGAATTTCGGATTTCACAACAATGAAGTTCAGAAAGTTTTTGAAATTTGTAGGTTTTTTCTTTTCAATTCTTCAATTTCGGTTGCCATTTTTTGTATTAATGGAGTCAAATTTTTAATGCATTGTAATGTATGTGTATCTTTTATAGTATTTACCATTGCATATGTTTCATTCATCATTCA
>CAXARX010000609.1:0-13906 GCA_963971425.1 Bryoerythrophyllum caledonicum | reverse complement strand
CATTTTTATTTTTTGTTTCATGGTGGCTGGGCATGTTGTTAGTTCTTTGCATTGTTTGATGAGCTTTGTGGTTGTAGTGTGGATTTGGATTTTCCATTTTAGTGAGGGAACAAGATTTGTACCTAGGTATATGTATGGTTCGTTTTGGTGTAGTATAGGGATTGGTTGGTTGCGGTAGTTGATGTTGGAGGTTTGCATTAGGGCTTTGAAAGTGGTAGGGTTCAATTTAGATTTGTTTGGGCATCCGGTAGCGGCACATTTTGGAACTCCCACATCCATGCCAGCCCATTTACAATATCTATCAATTTTATGGAGTTGTATTTGGATTGATTTGATTTTGTTAGTTATGGTGGCTAGGTCATCTGCGTATGCGGCGGAGTTTATTGTGACTTGTGATGTGCCGAAAGTATATCCATTATTGCCTCTTTCTAGCCATCTAAGTAGTGGTTCTAAAAATATAATAAATAGGTATGGGCTGAGGGTGTCCCCTTGTATAGTTCCTCTTTGGATGGGTATAGGTTTTGTTTTTCCAAAGTGTTCGCCGATATAGCAAGTAGATGATTGGGAATAGATGTTTCCAACAAGTGCAGTTGCCTCTTTTGGGTAGCCAAGGTCTGACATTATTGCTAGAAGTCTGGCATGATCAATTGAGCCAAAGGCATTTTTGAAGTCCACGTATAGTATGTATATATCTTGGTTAGTAAATTTTGCGTCTTCTAATGCGGCAATTATAGTTTGTATTTGCCGTGCGGTACTTCTCTCCGCTCTAAATCCTTCTTGACTATCATGTAGGATTTTGAATTTTTCGCCGTATGAGGATAGTATGTGGGCGAGTGTACTGGTAAAAAGCTTATATATTGTGTTAGCTAGTGCAATTGGTCTATGATTGGGTAGCATGGATGGATCGCCTTTTTTGTATAGTAGAATTGTTGCACTTGTTTTCCATGAATTTGGTATTTGTTTTTGTTTATAGCAGTGAGAAAAGAATAGGAATAATAGTTTATGAAATCTTGGAGGCATGTTTTTGAGTATTGAGTTTGGTATGCGGTCTGGGCCTGGGGCTTTATTATTTCCAAGATTTTGGAGGCATGTGTCGTATGTGGCTATGTTGAGGTATTTATGTAGTGGAATTTCTGGTTCGCCCCGTTTGTCAAGGGTATATCCGTCCAGGTCGTGCCAAGGGTATTGGCGTATTGCACATGTGCATTCTATTGTATGTTGTGGCTGGTAATTACATGTTGGTATTGTTGGTCTATTGGTTTTTGTTTGTTGGTTAAATATTTCATTCGCAATGTCTTCGGGGCTAGTTAGAATATTATTATATTGATCTTTGATACAATCCATTGGTGGGGATTCAAGGTTTTTAAAGACTTTTCTGTTAATTTTTTTGGGGCTGATTTCGTATAGTTGTCTGTATTTTGAGATGGCTTTTTTAATGTTTTCTTTTGTGTATTTTGTGATTATTTTCCGGGCTTGTATGTTGGCATTTTTTGCAATTATCGCGATATTTTTTATCCATGTATCGTGGGGAAGGTCCGGAGGCGGCGGGGTAGGGATTTGGATGTGTTGTATATTTAGTAGTTCGTTGTGTATGGGGTGGTTACGCCATTGAGGGTTGTTTTTTACAATTCTAATGGTTTTACGTATGGTATGGTATGTGGTTAAGTGTTGTTTCCAAGTTTTAGAAAGTTTGCGGGGTAGATACCCGCCTTGTTGAGAGGTTTTGTTTGTCATTTGGGGTATTGGGTGTGCTCTACAAGTTTGTTCTAGTGTATCGGAGATTTTATTGATGAGTTTGTCTAGAGAGTGGCATGCTTCTTGCCATTGTGCTTGTGTTAATTGACTATTGATTTCAAGAGTGTTTATGAGGGAGTCTATTTGTACGGTGTTTTCTTCGAAGAATTTTGTGTTGAATTTTTCTATGTTGGTTTTTGGGATGGGGTTGAGTATGCGTATAGTGTCTTTGTTTGGGATTGTAGGAGTTCTACTAATTAGTGTGTTATTTGGAGTTTTGAGGAGAGATGTCTGAGAGTAGCTGAGAGCTCCGTATTTTCTGGTTAGGTGCAACAAAGAAGTTAGTCTCTGGGAAGAGGTGTGAGTGCAACGAAGGTGGCTGGATCTGTTGCATACCCCGCTCATAGCTAAGATCAGAGGCAATAGTGGGCTTTGAGAGTGGCGTTGTGTTGGGCAGGGGTAGTAAAGGTCAGATCTAACCCTGGCATTCGAAATTTGAGCGATCTGAAGGTAGATTGGAGTGAGGGATGACCTGAAAGCACTGGGACCCTGTGTTGGCACTCGATCTAACTTCTTAGAACTCAAACACGATATACAGGTGTAGATCTAACTTGTGTTGGTTGTGACGCCCTAAGCCCACTTAGACTTCTTGATTGTTGCCCCGACCCAGAAACCACCACACATACGATCTGAAGTCCACACACAGATTCGGGATAGTAGCGGCTCACACTGAAGGAGCCAACCAGCAGCGAGAACGAGATCTCAAGTCCACACAAGTGCAAGAGAGTGCAACCAAGTTACAGAACAGACGAGAGGAAACCGACGATCAAGGAAGTTCACATGACCTGAAGTGCATCCAAGTTCTGCAGCAAACATCAGCCACAAAGAAGCACACCAACAGCACGAAACCAAGCAGACAGCACTCCATCCCTGGAGTGCCCAGGTTCGATCTGACCTTACTTCATTTCAATTTATTTTTTGTTTGTTTATTAGTGTTTGATTTGTTTGCACATTACAGTATACGAGTGATACAAAGAGATCTACAGAGCACTCACACACTAGTAGCTACCTCCGACATCTTACATATCACCACACTCACATACACTAGATGTAGATCACCACAAGCTCACTGTAACAACACGCACATAAAGCTCCACACTAGATCTCTGATAGAAAACCCTATTAAGCTCGTATGTGTAGATCGCACGCGGAAGCGCTGGAAATTTTTCCCAGATCTAGATCTACCTGCACATCAGCAACAAAGACACACAACATCAACACTGAAGAAAACGACACGTCGACAGCAGTGCACAAGAACACGACGCAACGGCCAACAAATCCGTAACTCTATCCACATCACAACAAGACCTCACAGCAAGATCGCAACATACAATAACACCTCAACAGGGAGCAACCTACAGCAACTTCACACCAAGATTCGATCAAACGTAACGGAGGACCAAGATCCAGCCCGCGGCAACATAACAGGGAGCACACTCTACCCCTCCTCTCACAGTTCTTCCCCTTCTTGCATTCCTCACTCACCGCTCTCACCTTGCTTAAACCCTCCACCTCTCCTCCATGTTCCCTCCTTCATTCTCACCACAGATTCCAAGCTCCCCCACCCAAGCCCCCGGCGCATTACTACAGACAGTCACCTGAATCGAATCCAAAGACCACGACCCAACCCTCCACAAACCCTCGCACTCACACAACTTCTCCCTGCGAACCTCTCCCTGCAAACCTCTCCCCATAGCGACCCCTGGAACTCCCCTTGCGACCTACAAAACCTTGGTAGCGACCTTGTGAATCTTCATAGCGACCCCTGGAAATCCCCCTGCGACCTATCAATTGGTAGCAACAACCCCTGGAAATCCCCCTGCGACCTACCAATTGGTAATAGCGACCTCCCTAATCCCCCCTGCGACCTACCTAATTCCCCTAGCGACCTACCTAATTCCCCTTGCGACCTACCTAATCCCCCTTGCGACCTACCTAATCGCCCTTGCGACCTACCTAACCCCACTACCAGTACATATACTGGTACGTATTCTGGTGCGTATTCTGGTACGTATTCTGGTATGTATAATCATACGAATACCGATATGAATACTGATACATATATTGATACGTATATTGGAGTACATATTGGTACGTATATTGGTACGTATATTGGTACATATACTGATTCATATACTGATATGAATACTGATATGAATACCAATACAAATACTTGTACGAATACTAACACGAATACTTACACAAATATTGATACGAATACCAAGACGAATACTTACACGAATACTCATACAAATACCAAGACGAATATTAAGGCACATACTAATACGAACATACGAATGAATACAAATATAAAACCAAATACAACTACATATACACACACAAAGACAACCACACACCATCAAAGAAACACATACATATACACACACACACACAAAGACGAATACATACAATCAAAAAAGCACCAAAAAAAATACCAAAGCCACATACAAAAACACAAAATTCCAAAACAAAACAATAAACCCACCTACTACAAACTACTAATATTAATTGGAGGGGACATAAACACAAGGCCAAACACAACCAAAAAAAAATATAAACAAACACACACACACCTATACACCATTAATAAAACAAAAACAAGTACGCAAACAAACACATGGACACAAAAAAAATTAAAGATAAATACAATTACATTCAAAAAAAATATTGAATTTATAAACATCCACCTCTCTCCAAACAAACAAGACCTCCATAACATAACAAAGCCCCAAAGAATTACAAAAAAAGAAAAAACATTAAAAAACAACACTAAACACACATATCACAAACTCCTACTACTTCTAGGAGGGGACATAGAAACTAACCCAGGACCCATGCCTAATATACTAAAAAGACACCCTACTTCACATAAGAAAAATGCAAAAATTTACTTCATACCTAATACCATAAAACTACAACCGGAATATAGACACATTGCAAAATCTTTTGCACCTTTCTTAAAAAACACACATACATTACACCACACACATAACAACACATATCCAAACATTGCCCGATACGTTCAACAAAAAAATGCGCATCCACCACCTCACATACTATATGCTCTAGTAGTCACTACCCATCCACACATAGATGAATGTAACCATCTCTTAAACCCACAAAACCTGAACACAATTACATGGGTCAATACACTTCTACAAAACTTACTAAACTTACAAAATCCACCGGAACGACACATCTACACTTCACACCCGTATACAAAGTTCCTTGAAGACAACCAAAATATTATAAACCATGAGAACTCAATACATAAGGAACTATATGACTTTTTACACAGCGAAACAATATCTCCCTCAAATGAAACAATAAAAATAAAATTCCCCTACCTACCTAACAATCTCATCAATGAATCACTAAAATGTTTGGACCCTATACCAGAATACACCCACCCACCCCCACCACTTCCCTACATCTCTCCGCAAAACCAAAATATTATATCAAATCAAGAAAATACATACATAATCACATGGAATGCCTCCTCTCTAAACACTGCCCTTCCTAGCCTACAAACTTTGGTCACGCACACAAATACACCACCAGCCCTCATAGTTATACAAGAAACAAAATTATCTGCCACAAAATCCACAAAATATATACAAAATATATTTCAAGACTATAAACTCATCTATAACAATATACATGCACTTACAAGATGCATTCAACAACGAAGACCATACACACCAGGCCGAGGAGGTCTCCTTACACTAATACACAAAAAATATGCCTTCCCGGGCAACATCAACAAAATCCCTACCCCAATGCACATATCACCTTACATTCAAATAATCAAAATTACTAATCACCCTCTACAACCATGGTTAATCTTTCACATGTATATGCCATCTCATCCCGAAGACACTAGATTTATCATAGACATACAAAACACTATTACTTCCCAAATTCATAATAACCCTAATCACACATACCTATTGTGTGGGGACTTCAACAGAGACATAGCATTAATTGGTCGCCAAAATGGAAATCATAACACCCCCCCTCAAACCATTGATTACCAATGGCGCCGCTTCACAGAAAACTTAAACTTCGTCTACATCGATACCGATACACAATTCTCTAGACAAGGTGGCTATAATTACAGCGACTGGAGTCTAATAGATGGATTCTACATAAATACAAACAACAATACACAATACACCTCTACAACAAACAAGGATGTTATTCTCAACTCGGACCACTCACCTATACAATTACACATTCCAAATAACACATTAATTAATAGAACTCCTACAATCCTAAAAAATGATACTATACGCATACTCAACCCCATTCCAAAAGACAATATAGAAAAATTCAACACCAAATTCTTTGAAAAAAACTCCATACAAATAGACTCCCTCATAAACACTCTCGAAAATAACAATCAATTATCACAAATACAATGGCAAGAAGCATGCCACACCCTAGACAAACTTATCAATGCAATCTCTGACACACTAGAACAAACTTGTAAAGCCCAACCAATACCTCAAATGACAAACAGAACTTCTCAACAAGGAGGTTACTTACCCCGTAAACTTTCTAAAACTTGGAAACAACACCTAACCACATACCATACTATACGGAAAACCATTAGAATTGTAAAAAATAACCCTCAATGGCGTAATCACCCCATATGCAACGAACTACTAACTATACAATACACCCAAATCCCTACCCCGCCACCTTCGGACCTACCTCACGATACATGGATAAAAAATATAGCACTAATTGCAAAAAATGCCAACATACAAGCCCGCAAAATTACCTCAAAATATACCAAAGATAACATTAAAAAAGCCATTTCAAAATATAGACAACTATACGAAATTAGCCCCAAAAAAATTAACAGGAAAGTTTTTAAAAACCTTGAATATCCACCAATGGATTGTATCACAGACCAATACAACAATATTCTAACTAGCCCAGAAGACATTGCAAATGAAATATTCAACCAACAAACCAAAAGTAATAGACCAACAGTACCAACATGTAATTATCAACCACAACATCCATCTGAATGTACATGTGCAGTACGCCAGTACCCATGGCACGACCTCGATGGATTTACCCTTGACAAACGAGGCGAACCAGAAATCTCACTACATAAATACTTTAATATAGCCACATATGACACATGTCTTCACAATCTTGGTAACAACAAAGCCCCAGGCCCAGACCGCATCCCAAACTCAATACTAAAAAACATGCCCCCAAGATTCCATAAACTATTATTACTATTCTTTTCTCATTGTTACAAACAAAAACAAATACCTATGTCATGGAAATCAAGTACAACAATTCTACTATACAAAAAAGGCGATCCATCTATACTACCCAACCATAGGCCAATTGCACTAGCTAACACAATATACAAACTCTTCACTAGTACACTCACCTCTATACTATCCTCATACGGTGAAAAATTCAAAATCTTACATGATAGTCAAGAAGGATTTAGAGCAGAAAGAAGTACCGCTAGACAAATACAAACTATAATAGCCGCACTAGAAGACGCAAGATTTACAAACCAAGATATATACATACTATACGTCGACTTCAAAAACGCCTTTGGCTCAATGGACCATGCCCGACTATTAGCAATAATGATGGACCTTGGTTACCCAAAAGATGCAACTACACTTATTGGTAACATCTATTCTCAATCATCTACTTGTTATACTGGTGAACATTTTGGGAAAACAAAACCTATACCCATTCAAAGAGGAACTATACAAGGGGATACCCTTAGCCCATACCTATTCATTATATTCTTAGAACCACTACTCAGATGGCTAGAACGAGGCAACAATGGATACACTTTTGGCACATCACAAGTCACAATAAATTCTGCCGCATACGCAGATGACCTCGCCGCCATAACTAACAAAATCAAATCTATCCAAATACAACTCAACAAAATTGATAGATATTGTAAATGGACCGGAATGGACGTAGGTGTCCCAAAATGTGCCGCTACCGGATGCCCAAACAAATCCAAAATAAACCCTACCACTTTTAAAGCCCTTATGCAAGCTTCCAGCATCAATTACCGCAATCAACCAATCCCCATATTACACCAAAATGAACCATACATATACTTAGGTACAAATCTTGTTCCATCACTAAAATGGAAAATCCAAATCCACACCACAACGACGAAACTCATCAAACAATGCAATGAACTAACAACATGCCCGGCCACCATGAAACAAAAAATAAAAATGATTGATACCGTACTACGTCCAGGTGTGGCATACAGTTTCTACGGTGTACCATACTCTATGCCTGCTATCAAAAAACTTGATAAAAAAATAATAGCCATACAAAAAACCATATGTGGACTACCAAAATGCATGTCAAATGCAATAACCCAACTCCCGCATAACCTATTCGGGCTTGAAGCTTTCTCCCTCAAAAACGCATACCTCCGTTGTATAGGTGAACAACTACAAAATGCCTTAAATGATAAAGGTAGACTTGGAAAAATATATAATGGACTAACTCATTATGTCCTTGCCCAATACGGTGGCGCAGAAAACATACCTAGAATTAAAACAAGTGACTGCATAAGATCACCGATAACACGAACATTCTTCTTATTAAAACATATAGCTAAAGCCCACCTTAAAAGTACGCTCCCAAACTTCCTCATTAATCCTACAACACTAGAAATACTATGGCGCCAAGAAACACTAAATCATAACACACTCAATGCCCAACTCTCCCAAAAGCTTCTACAAAAACTCATCTCAAAAAATATTTTTGAACTAAACCAAATTACTATACCAAACGGCACACACATCATGAACAATGAGGATTTCAAAACCTACCACTTCACCCCATCCAAACTAATAAAAAGTGCCCTAAATGTTGCTAAACAACTATTTTGCCACCCAACATGCCCCACTACATGTCATACTCCTTGCAACATACACCCATACTCTCATATACTTAAAGATCCATTCACCACCCTCAACAATAACATCATCCCAAGAAATATTCCCACACCAACCAACCCCCCTAACCCTCCACATACATACCACCCCCGCCCCCCAACATACATCCCCAAAAACCCTACCACATATCCCATTAATAATATCATAAACCATAAACATATCCAACACACAGACACAAATAACATAAAAAATACATACACAAAATATTTATGTCAATGGCAACACAATGATAACACATACAATAAATGGCTTCCCCAAAGAGACCTATTTCCACGACATGACACCAACACCTCCACACATAACACAGAAAAATTAAAACAATACTACCAAAAAATTCAAAACAAAACATACTCGGATATCATCCTAGCACACCACCCCCAAGAACAATTCTCAGACTCAAGATCCGTAACACCACCCATAATTATCCCTCTCTTAAACATCCACACAACAGAATGCAACCCCGAAAATGATATCCTTACATCCTCAAACACAATCCAAATAAATAACAATCAAGCACATCTATACGAAGAAAATGGCCGACATTTACATACCATCCCCATTACTAGACTCCAATGGCTATGGAATCAATACAATATAAATTTACAAACTCCTACAAACATCGAACCAACGACCCAATCCTTTGAAACCGAAATAATCTGGCTATACCAAAGGTATAAATACCGAATACCAAAAACTGACCCCCTAAAAAATGCACAATACACAATACCCACTCCCATCTTAGACTCATTAATCACATCCTTTAACATCGAACAAGCATACTTTTCTTCCCCGGTCACATGTTCTACCAAACTAAAAAAATTCTACTCATCTTATGAAAGGGATAAAATATTCGGATCCCTAGGAAAGGCCTTTGACTATAAATGGATTGGTAAAGGTATAGCTCACCCCCACAACGAGAAAGATATGGAACAAGCAATACATTGGGCTCGACTTGCCGCCAAACACGATCCAAATAACACAAATACGATCATCATCACACCGAACAACAATTGGTACCAAAACAATAACCAACATTTAAATCCATTTTTAGATTCCCATATCATTGCAGTATTTGAGGCAGACACAATACCATACGAAGAACCTACTATCCCACCCGAACTAAAAAAACCCCGAATCGAGCCATCAACATTACAAATACTATGCGTCCATCATCAAAATCAAACCCTAGGTTCCCTAGAACAACTTGCTGAACTTACCACCATAACAAACAATTTAAACATACACCGAATATACACAAAATTGGCCCCACCAACACCCATACAAACCCCAGTAAACAAAAGTAAAAACTGGTCCAAACTAAACTATGTCAACAACACATTAAACTACTCCGTCACACCTCCCCCTCTCCCTGACTACCCAACTCATACTACACCAAAATTTAACCCCGCACACAGTTACTACACTGACGGCTCCTTTAAACCACCAGAACAAATTAGCCCGGGTTCTTGGCGCAGAGAAAAAGCTGGCTATGGCATATTTAATTCTATCAAAGAAATTAAACTAGCCAAAAGACTCCATGGCCTACAAAACGTCCTCAGAGCAGAACTCATGGCCATTCACAAAACACTACAAATCATCACAACAAAATACAAAAATGAACCTGCACATATATTCACCGATTGTATAAATGTACTCTACCTACTAAACACTCAAATAACACACCCTACCCTTCACAATAGCCACCCCGACCAAACCATATTATCATCAATGGTCCAAATGTTACAAAACCGTACACAAATCACAACTCTTCACAAAGTGAAAGCCCATGCCAACATTGACGGCAACGAACAAGCAGACAAACTTGCAAAAGAAGGCCGAGAAAAAACACACAAAAATGCCAAAGATCCACACGAACATGCCCATGCCACCCCATACTACTTTCAAAAAGAAGATTGGCCTTCCAAAGAAGATACCCCCGACAAAGGCCCAATTAGATTTTTGGGCAAATATCTCAAAAAACAAGACCTCTACAACAACCTTGACACAATCTCAGAAAATATTCCTTACATAGAAAAATGGACTAATAATAACGACATAGACAATGAACTCTCTACAAACTTTTGGAAAAACCCCATCATCTCAGACTCACAAATAACATGCCTCATCAAATTCCGTACTGGTCAATATATGGGAAACGCTCGCAAACAACTCTTCTTTGGAATAGAAAGGTTCCCATCCATAACATGCCCCATATGCCCCTCAACGGACCCCGACACATGGCTTCATGTTCTACTCAAATGCCAAAACCACCACATACACTCTCTAATTGTTAAAAGGCATAATAAAGCGGTAGGGGAAGTCCGGAAATTAATCACCTCCTACAATAAAGCGAGATGTTTTATACTAATGAACGCCGGCACTTTTAATAACAATCCACAAGAAAATACAGTCCCCCCTTGGCTACTCCCATGCTCATGTGTGATCCAAAGATGTCATTGCAACGCTAGGCTCAAACCGGACATCCTATGTGTTAGAGGTTTAGCATACAATGATCCGCCACCCGACCACATTAATCAAGACTACACCATTCAATTCATTGAATTCACATATTGCAACGATAGATTTTCTCCGGAAACAATCCAAAACAAAATAGACAAATATCAACCCCTCATTGACGACATCATTGCCTTTGGATGGAAGGTAGACCCCCTTATTGTTATCACATCTGGCGCTCGTGCCACCACCTTTATCCCATCTATGAAAACTCTAGAAGATACCTTCAAAATACCCATTGAAACAATCAAAACCACCTTTAAAAAAATTAACACCATCGCTATTCAATATGCCATGTCCATTTTGCTACATAAACGTAAAATTGAAAACAACCAAGCCCTCCCCGATACTCAAGATCCCCCTTAAATGCTTCTCCGCCGAGACTTATCTTGACTGGTTGGTTTTGTGGTTTTGGCGACTTGCTTTGTTAGTTGTTACATTGGTTGTTTGTGTGCTTGGTTGGTATCAGGTCACCTGTTACATAGTGTCTACCCTCGAGAGGGGGAAGTAGTTCCAGTTTACTAATTCCTTGTCCGGTGGGCATGGTCTTAGTAGTGGAACGAACAGACACTTTATTCACGCCGGCTCCTTCGGAGACCGACGTTCTTCTTCTTCTGTGTTATTTGGAATGTGCAGTTGTACGGGTGAGTGGTCCGAATTGAGAATAATATCTTTGTTTGTTGTGGAGGTATATTGTGTGTTGTTGTTTGTATTTATATAGAAACCATCTATTAGACTCCAATCACTATAATTGTAGCCACCTTGTCTAGAGAATTGTGTATCGGTATTGATGTAAGTGAAGTTTAAGTTTTCTGTGAAGCGGCGCCATTGGTAATCAATGTTTTGAGGGAGGGTGTGATGGTTCCCATTTTGGCGGCCAATTAGCGCTATGTCTCTATTGAAGTCTCCACATAATAGGTATGTATGATTGGGATGATTATTAATATGGGTTGTAATAGTGTTTTGAATATCTAAGAGAAATCTAGTATCTTCGGGATGGGATGGCATATATATGTGAAAGATTAACCACGATTGTAGTGGGTGATTAGTGATTTTAATTATTTGAATGTATGGTGATATATGCATTGGGGTAGGGATTTTGTTGATGTTGCCGGGGAATGTATATTTTTTGTGTATTAATGTAAGGAGGCCACCGCGGCCCGGTGTGTATGGTCTCCTTTGTTGCATGCATCTTGTAAGTGCATGTGTATTGTTAAAGATGAGTTTATAGTCTTGAAATATATTTTGTATATATTTTGTAGATTTTGTGGCGGTTAGTTTTGTTTCTTGTATAACTATAAGAGCCGGTGGTGTGTCTGTGTTTGCGACTAGAGTTTGTAAGCTAGGAAGGGCAGTGTTTAGTGAGGAGGCATTCCATGTGATTATGTATGTATTTTCTTGGTTTGGTCTAATGTTTTGATTTTGGTTTTGGGGAGGGATGTAGGAAAGAGGTGGGGGTGGGTGGATGTATTCTGATATAGGGTCTAGACATTTTAGTGATTCGCTTATGAGGTTGTTAGGGAGGTAAAGGAATTTTAGTTTTATTATATCATTTGAGGGTGGTATGTCTTGACTATGTAAGAAGTCATATAGTCTTTTATGTATTGAGTTCTCATGGTTTATAATATTTTGGTTGTCTACTAGGAATTCAGTATAGGGGTGTGGAGTGTAAATGTGTCGTTCCGGTGGGTTTTGTAAGGTTAGTAAGGTTTGTAGGAGTGTATTAGTCCATGTAATTGTGTTCCAATTTTGTGGATTTAGAAGTTGGTTACATTCATCTATGCTTGGATGAGTAGTGATTATTAGTGCATATAAGATGTGGGGTGGTGGATGCGTATTTTTTTGTTGTATGTATTGGGCAATGTTTGGGTGGGAAGTGTTTTGTATGTGGTGTAATGTATGTGTGTTTTTTAGAAATGGTGCGAAGGGTTTTGCAATGTGTTCATATTCTGGTTGGAGTTTTATGGTATTAGGTATAAAGTAGATTTTGGCATTTTTTTTATGTGATGTAGGATGTCTTTTTAGTATATTGGGCATGGGTCCCGGGTTGGTTTCAATGTCTCCTCCTAGAAGTAGTAGAAGTTTGTGGTATATATGTTTAGTGGTGTATTTTAAAGGCTTTGTTGTGTTATTAATGACTTGTTGGTTTGGGGGTAGGTGGATGTTTGTATTTTGTGTGTGAGTTGTGGGTTTATTTATTTTTATAATAGTTGTAGTTGTTTTCGTCTTTAGTTTATTTTTTGTCCATGTATTTTTTATGGTTGTTTTTGTTTTAGTAGTGTATGGATGTATGTATGATTGGTTGTATTTTATCTTGGTTGTTTTTGTCCGTGTGCATATGTAACTATTATGTTTAAGACTATTTGTATGTGGGTTTATGTTGATTTTTAAAGTGGCTTTTAAGTCCTCCTTTTTTTTTTCATATGCGGTGTTATTATATACTTTGTGGTTTGTACAATTGTTTGTTTTGGTGTTTGTATTAGTATTTGGTATGAAATATGTTTTGGTATTCTTTTTGTGCGAAGCAGGGTGTCTTTTTAATATGTTCGGCATGGGTCTTGGGTTAGTCTCCATGTCTCCTCCAATTAATATTAGTAGTTTGTAGTAGATGGGTTCTTTGT